>JAJOOS010004923.1:0-19930 GCA_029582725.1 Solanum chiquidenum
GGGGGGAGGTATTTTTATTTTTTGGAAAACAAAAAAATTAGGGGTAGGTTGGTGGAAGGTGGGAAGGGGGGTTACATTTTATTTTATTTTTTAAAAACATAATTTTTTTTCTTTTTGGAAAACAAAAAAAAAGTAGGGGTAGGTTGGTGGAAGGTTGGGGTTGGGGGGAGGTGGGCCGAGGGGCAAAAAAAAAATTTCTTTGAAAAACATAAAAAGAAACTCAATTTTTTATGGAAAAACATTAAAAAATAATTGGAAACTGGGTGGGGGGGACATAAAAAAAGTGGGGATGGATAGGTGCAGGTGGGGGTAGGGGGTATGAAAGCGGGGTGAGGTGAGGGTTAGAAAAAATAAAATAAAATTAGGGGTGGGTGAATTGGAGGTAGGGGTGGGAGTGAGTAGAATAAAAAATTACTTTAGAAACTTAAAACATATAAATTCATTTTTTAATTCTTCCATCTATGTGGATGAAATATGGGTAAACTCATATCCAATCCATCCATTAATTATCCAAACCATATTTACCCATATCCAATCCATCCATTAATTATCCAAACCATATTTACCCATATAGCATATGGGCGGATTGGATAATTACCCATTTTTGTTCAAACCATTTTAAACTCATCCACATCCAACCATTTGCCACCCCTAGTTTAGAGTAGGCTATGAACAATGTAGATTCTAGGAAATGCACCTTTGCACTTAACTAAAAGATTGGCATATTTTTATATAACAAACAACGCAAAAGCTGTCAATTGTTATGTTGCATTCCTTGTGTTTCTCTTTTTTATTGGGAGGGTGGTGTTCAGAGGGGATGCAACTGATATTTTGACTGCTAGAGATCCAGGTTTCCAGTTGTATAAGGGTCTGCTTCTATGTAGTCACTGGCTCACTGCTCATAACCTGTTTGCACAGCAAGTGTGCAACTCCAATTCATGCAGTTCTTCCACAAATGCAGCAGCACACCGTAACTCTAGTTTAGTACCTAATGCAGGTGATCAAAGTAGCTCTTTCAACTCAAAGTTTTCTCCAACTAACTTGAGCTTCGCTACACTCAACAAAAAACTGATACCACCTACAGTGCATCCATTCTTGATGTCTCATAATTAGGCAATGTGTTGAGTTAAATTGATCACTTGTTGATATAATTTGCAATATGATAAACTTTGTGTTTTCAGGATATTGCAAATGTTGATGCCACCTAGAGGTCAACTTCTGTGTTTTGGTATTGACAACGCCTATTGGGCAGGAAGCTCAAGAGAAACTGAAAGAAGATTATGATCAAGTTGTACCCGAAAGCAGATATATTTAGGCTAAAATACTTTATTTGATTTTGTGTTGGGAGAGCTAGTTTTTGCTATGTAGTGTTGTTGTGGGATTGAATTTCGTATTATCATAAACTACTTTCAAAGCTTTAGCAGTATTTATTAGTTTTTTTTGTCCGTGTGTAGTATATGCTTCTCATATAATATGTTTATATTGTTTGTAATGACTTTGTTTTGTATTCAAGCGGGCTCTTTGTTCATTTTGGTATCTCCATCTTTGTATTTAATTTTAATCATCCTTTTCCTTTAAATTAAAGGAGGAAGTTGGGTGAATTTGTTTTGTTGATTTCTTCGGAAGTGAATTAATCTGTTGAAAATTAAAGGAGGAAGTTGGGTCAAGTTGGGCGGGTTGGGTTATGACCCATTTGGACCCAAGTAAATTTGGGTTGGGTTGAGTCTTGACCTGTTGTTTTTTGACCCGTCAAATTTTAACCCAACCCGCCCAATTGCCATCCCTAGACCCTAGTAGCAAGATATTTCTCATCCATTTTACAATTTTTAGAAGAGGCAGTGATGGTATGGTCCTTTCACATTAGCAAGCTTCAGAGTTTCAGACAAAATGTCCCTCAAATGATAACACGTGTTTAAACTCAAGACAACAAAACAACAAAAGCTATGTCATGTTACTCACAGACTCTCCCTAAAAGCTAGGTTATTCAAAAGTCCCAGCAGGATATTGCATTTCCCAGACACTCAGATAACTAATTCCACCCATCCTGCTTTGTTTCGTTCATTCCACTTATGGAGGGTCTATTTGCCCAACTTCTCTAGTAAGGTTGAGCTCATTAATTTGTCTTCTGGAAAAAAAAATTGAAGTAACAAATTTTCTTGTCTTTTTTTTTTTTTTTTTTGTAAAACATAGTGCAACTATTCTTATTCACCTCTCCAAGAGCAAACAGGAAAATCAAATCAGGTGATTTATACTTTCTACTAACCTTTTATGGAAGCCTGTTGTCTAAAATAATATTGTAAACTTCTAGGAGATAATATTAAAGGAAGCAACCAGTCTCCGACCTCAAGATGAGTTAATATATGACCAAATTTCCATTTACAATTTTTAGTCTAATTTTTTTTAGTTCCTTCAGAAAAAGATTAAAAACTGTTGCCATAAAGAGGCGCATAATCTTGACCTATTTGACAGCCTCCTGCATCGAAGAGGTTGGGGAAATGTAATCTCAAATAGTATTTTTTTTTTGAGAATGAGGAAAGTGGTCTCATTTATGAATTTCCTCAGCATGCACATCAATCATATGTTGCACATCCAGAAATATTTAGAGCATTCTCGTGCTCATTCAAAAACTGTCTGTCTATGCTTGCAAGGATATCCTTTAAAATGAGACATCCACATGTAACTAGCATTTCACATCATACAGTTCAAGTGTAGCAGGCCTTGAAGTAGAAATGTGTTCTTTAACACCTCGGATTTAAGAAGACAGAAAATGCAGCCTTTTCAGAAATTGGTGCCATTTCGACGGAAGCCATCCACGGCTCGTGGAATGACCCACGGACCGTAGGTGGTGTCCGTGGGTTGGCCAATCAGTTTTCTAAAATGTCAAGTTTCAGTACTTTTTCAACAGTTCACCAGGACAGTCCGTCGTTCAATGCACGAACCGTAGATAGGTTCCGTAGACGAGTCCCAGACTTAGAAGGATTTTGAGGTCGAAAATGGAGAACCACGGTTGGGATCCATGGTCCGGGGGTGGGTCCCGTCGTTGGAGGACCAAAGTTGGTAGTCTCTGATACAAACAACTCCCCAACAGGACGGTCCGTGGTTCGACCGATGGACCGTCAGTCAGGTCGTCGTCTGGGTCGGCAGTTATTAGTTTCAGGGGATTTTGGGTTTTTTCCTAATTAGTCTAGCCTAATACTATGTCGTTTTACTCTTCACCAAAACCCCTATATAAGTGTTTTAACTCCAAATTTCCCAATTGAAAATTATTCTCTCAAATTTACAAAAGAAGAACAAGTCTTCCTCTCAAAATATTTCTCTCTCTCGAAAGCTTGAAGAAGAAGGGGATCAACCTAGGGTTTCAAGTCAAGTTTCCAATTCCTCCGTTGAAGTTAAGCAATTGCCATTGAGGTATGATAGTTTTCATCCATGGATTCCTTCCATTCATGGAGTTCCCAAATTGTCCTATTTTCAAAGTTACAATTCCCCAATTGAGTTGGGGTTTTCTTCTGAGTCACGGGTTCTCTTAATTATGGATTTAATTGATTGATTTATGATCTCTTATGCATGAATTGAGTTAATCTCATGTTTTTATGATGATCCCCCATGAACCTATGTAATCCCCATGTTTTCCAAGTTATGATCATATAATGTGGGTTTTGGATTATGAAAGAGGAGTTATGAAATCAAGCATGTTCTCATGAAATTGATGTAAATGTTTTAAGGATGCTTTGAGAGTGAAGTATCAATGTTGTTGCTATTGTTGTGTTGTTGAAAGGATTTCTCATATACACATGTAAGCATGAATTGTGAAAGGTTTTCTCACATGATAAGAGTTTTTAGGTTGAAAGGCTTTCTCACCTAAAATGAACCAATGTTAAGGAGCTATTCTAATGTGGAGGCAAGAGGCGATTACCCATGCTCTCTAAGTAAAAGAAAAGAGGCAATTACCCATGTCACATGATGTAAGGACAAGAGGTTTACCCATGATCTATTGAGAGCGAAGATGAATATGAATATGAATATGAACAAGAACTATTCCATGGAAATTAAGCTTAGTACCGAGTGGACAAGTGGCGATTACCCATGTCCCATAAACTGTGTGCCAACATAGGATTGTCTAGATAGACATTAGCTAGTGGATCCACATAAGCTAGAAATTCATGGTCCTTACTGTGGCAAGTAGAACAACTCTTTTCGGTGTGGGAAACACCGGATTCCATGATGAGAGCTCTCATGGTCTTATGTGTCGATTAAGGCTACTTCCCACAAGCAAGTTATGATGAACTAAGGTTACTTCAACAAGCAAGTTATGATGAACTAAGGTTACTTCAAGGAAGTATTTCATATATGTTTAAGATGATGATTATGTGCATTGACCATGTTTTATGACTCATGTTTTCTAACCCTTATTTCATGTTTTAGCTTGGTCATTGTATCTTATGAAGGTATCTCTTTAAGCATGTTTTCATATGTTTTATGCATGGCTATCATACTTGATACATATTTTGTACTAACGCATACTCTTGCCTACATTTTCCCCAAATGTAGGGTCCGATAGTCAGGGTTCTTGGTTTCGTGGCTAGAGGTTGATTTGAGAGATTCCGAGCTTTGGTGAGTCCTCATGCTTCATGGACGGATTTTCGTTGTTTTCTACTATCTTACTTTCAATTTTGGACATGATGTATGGGCTAGGCCCAATTTCATTCTTATGTACTAGATGGCTAATGAGACAGGTGTTTAGACTTCCGCTTTACCTTTATAAAACATTTGAAACTTGAAATGTTGTTCTTTATCTCTTTTGTTCTATTTCTTATGTTATGAATGCTAAGTGGCTTGTATGGGGCCTCTCGGGGTCCTATACGCCATGTTACTGTAAACTTTAAGCTTTTATGATAGAAGCCATGGAAGCAGTTATGGAAGAAACAAATGAATTGAAGAAGAGAGGAAAGAGGATTTTATTTCTGATCATTTACAATAAAGGAGAATGTGCTCCTTATATAGATCACACATTGTGCATTCTCTAGCAAACTAATACAGCTGGCAGAGTTAGTTACATAACAGAAACTTAACTAACAAACTAACTACTTATTCTCATCAATATTCCCCCTCAAGCTTTAGTCTGAGTATATGTTGAAGACTCCAAGCTTGGACAATAACATGTTATGAGAAGCTGCTCCTAGACCCTTTGTCAATATGTCTGTTGGTTGTTGTTTGGTATTGACATAAGTAGGTTGTATAAGTCCACTTTTGATCCTTTCCCTCACAAAATGGCAGTCTATTTCAATGTGTTTAGTTCTCTCATGAAAGATTGGATTAGCTGCAATTTGTAGTGCTGATTTACTATCACAATGCAGCCTTATAGGAGTTGTAACCTGCACATTCAATTCTTTCAACACCCCAACCAGCCAAGTAATTTCTGCTATTACACCAGCCATACTCATGTACTCAGTCTCTGCAGAACTTCTACTCACTGTGTGCTGCTTTTTTGACTTCCAGGAAATCAGTGAATCCCCTAGTTTAACCATATAACCTGTCACAGACCTTCTTGTGTTTGGACATGCTGCCCAGTCTGAGTCGCAAAATGCTTCAAGTTCCAAGCTCTTTTTACTACTTAACAGTATTCCTTGACCAGGACAATTCTTGATGTACCTGACTAACCTCATAACTGCTTCCCAATGTGATAGTTTGGGCCTTTGCATGAATTGTGATAAAACCTAGACTGCAAAACTAATATCAGGTCTGGTAATGGTAAGATATAGTAATCTACCAACCATCCTTTGATAAGCTGTGACATCCTTTTACACAGGATCATTAGTAGTTCCAATTAACTCATCATATTCTACTGTTGTAAGTTTGACATTTGCTTCCAATGGTGTGCTCACTGGCTTGGCACCACTCAGACCAGTGTCTAATATAAGTTCAAGGGCATACTTCCTCTGATTGAGAAGTATGCCTGTTTTAGACCTCATGACTTCAATGCCCAGAAAATACTTAAGATTACCAAGGTCTTTCATTTTGAACCTATTGTGAAGTGAGTCCTTTAACTCATGTATCATCTTACTGTTGTTACCTGTGATGAGTAAATCATCCACATTTATGAGAATCACTACTATCTCTTGTCCATCCTTTTTTGTAAAAAGGGAATGACCATATGGACCCTGTGAGTAACCAACATCTAGGAGGACCTCAGTAAGCTTTAGATTCCATTGTCTTGAGGCCTGTTTCAGTCCATATAAAGACTTCAGCAACTTACATACCTTGTACTCCCCTTGCCTCTGAAAACCTTGTGGCATGGCCATATAAACATCCTCAAGAAGATCACCCTGCAAGAAGGCGTTATGGACATCCATTTGGTAAAGAGGCCAGTTGTGTGAGGCTACTACACTAATGACAGTCCTGACTGTGACCATCTTAGCTACAGGTGAAAAAGTATCATGATAGTCTAGACCCTCTTGTTGGCTGAACCACTTGGCAACCAGTCTTGCTTTGTACCTTTCAACCTGACCATTAGTCTGAAGCTTAACTTTGTACACCCATTTAGATCCATTAACCTTTTTGCCAGGTGGGAGATCCACTACAGACCAGGTGTTATTTTGCTCTAATGCACTGATCTCTTCTTGCATTGCAGCAACCCATTCCTTGCATTTGGAGGCCTCATTGAAACTAGCAGGTTCAGATACATTTGAAAGAGCAGTTAGGAAAGTTTTATAGGGAGAACTAAGCTATGAATATGCTACATAATCAGCAATGGGATAAAGGCATGCAGTGTGAGCTTGCCTTGAAGGATTGGGCATAATATAATCTTTATGCCAAATAGGAGGTTTAAGGGATCTATTTGGCCTTGCATGTTCAGGGATTACAACAGCAGGCTTTGCAACTGGTACAATATGGCAATTTTCTGGAGATGCCATTGTGACCTCTTCCTGATCATTTTCATCAGTGGACACTGTATCGATAGACTCAGTATGACCAGGTATGTTATCTTCTACTTCAACATCTGGCAAGTCCACAACTGGTGCTGGAGGATGCTTATCAGTGACAGGATCCAGAGAAAACTCAAACTGTGGTAACCAAGATGAATCAAACAATTCAGGAAGCTGAGGTTTGGAATCAGACTGAAAAGGGAACTGGTTCTCTACAAATCTCACATCCCTGCTAACATGAAAGGAATGAGACTCCAAATCCAATATTCTATACCCCTCTTGTGTTTCTGCATATCCTATGAAGACTCCTTTCTTTGCCCTTGGAGCAAACTTATCAGTTCTGGGCAAAACTGATGTAAAACAAAGGCAACCAAACACTCTCAAATGATCTAGGTCAAGAATAGAGCCATAGAGTAGTTCATGTGGAGATTTACCTAACAGCATTGCTGATGGAATTCTATTTATCAAATAAACTGCTGCCTTAATACAATGCCCCCAGTATGAAATAGGAATAGCAGCTTGAAACCTCAAGGCCCTAGCAGTGTTTAGTATGTGTCTATGCTTTCTTTCAACCACCCCATTCTGTTGGGGTGTGTAAGCACAAGATGTTTGATGCACAATTCCAAGAGAAGCGAATAATTCTTTACATTTGGAATTCATAAATTCAGTACCATTGTCAGTTCTAACACCTTCACTTTCAAACCAAACTGTGTGTTTATCATTATTAAGAAGTTCTTTAGTACAGACTGAACTTCAACTTAAGATTGAATAAGACAGGCCCAAGTGAACCTGTTGTAGTCATCTACTATAGTAACAAAGTATTGCTTTCTATCATAAATGGGGGTTCTATAGGGACCCATACATCTACATGCAGAAGCTAAAAAATAGTACTAGACTTATGTAAACTAGGAAGAAAAACAGGTCTACATTGTTTGGCTTGAGGACATACATGACAGCACTGTTGGTCAAGTATAAGTCCTTTAAGAGAAGAGATATGTTGCATAGAAGGAAAAGAAGGATGGCCAAGTCTCATATGCCACAAAGAAGTTAGTCTATCATCTTTTACTGCAGCATTGGCTACTGCTTGCACAGTATCTTTCAACAAGTAAAGACCACCACGTTCTCTACCAATCCCAATCACCTTCCCATTGGAGAGCTCCTGCATCACACAGAAGTTAGGGAAAAACTAACACTGCATAACAGGTCTTTGGTCAGTTTGGCAACTGATAACAGGTTAAACTTGAAGTCAGGCACATGCAACACATTTTTCACTGTATATCTCCCAAGAATTATTGAGTTGCATGTGTTAGTAATATGTGCCTTTTTTCCTGTTGGTAATTGCACAGTGTTTGACCTATGATCAGCTATACTACTCATCTCAGCTAACAAGTCTTTAGAGGATGCAATGTGGTGAGTTGCACCTGTATCAATTATCCAGCTATATTCAGAACAATCAGATGTCAAGGACACATTACATGCTAGATTTGCCTTGCATTCACCATCATTCCCAGTGTTTGTGAGATTATTGTTGTGTCTGAGATTCAGTACATGATTATACTCCTCGGTGAGATTGAATCCATGCCCTTGTCCTTCAGTGAAGGCAGAATTTGCATAGGATTTGAAGCCAGTAGACCCTGCAGCAGACCCTGCAGGAGCAGGATTATGAGACCTGTAACCATTTTCAACTCCTGGAGTAACACCTTGTCCTAATTTCCTCTTACTCCTGAAATCTGCAGGATAGCCTATGATCCTATAGCAATTCTTAGTGAGATGATTCTTATACCCACAGTGCTCACAAAGAGTGTCGAATAATGGTCTCTTCCCCTTGAAACCTTGCCTTCTATTAACTAGCATAGTAAGAGGCTCTTTGTTAATGTCTACAACACCAAGTAATCTCTGACTTTCCTCATGTATGACTGTGGCATATGCCTGATTAACAGTAGGCACAGTAGATTTAAGCAATATATCACTCCTTACATGACTATATGACTCATTCAGGCCCATAAGAAACATCAACCTTTGTTGACTGAGATGATCAATGTAAGGCCTAGCCTCATCACAACTACACAAAGGAGAAGGAACTAGCATATCTAATTCATCCCATAAATCCCTCAATTTTGAATAATAGACTGTGACAGAGTCTGTACCTTGCTTAAGAGAAGATACCTCTGCCCAAAGCTGATAAACTCGAGTAAGATTGGACTTGTCAAAACTCTCTTTAAAATCATCCCACACTCTTTTAGCATTTGAAGCATACACGATCGTAGTGATCAATTCCTGAGCCACAGTGCTACTAATCCATGAAAGCACCACAGCGTTACATCTTTCCCATTGAGCAGCTAATTCTCCTTTGTAGGAGTTTTTCAAGAAAGATCCATCAACAAATCCAAGCTTGTTTTTCACCAATAATGCAAGACGAAATGATCTACTCCATAAGCTAGTTTGCTGGACCAGTGAGTTTTACTGCAATCAACGCAGTACCTGGCATGTCTGATGCATGAAGATACAAAGGATGATTATGTTCAAGAGTTGCAACTGTTAACTCTGGCATTGTTGAGAGTTATTTGAACAATTTTGAATCTGATTACAGAACTTGTACGCAGCTAGAAGGACAATCCCAGTGTCGCTGCTCTGATACCATGTAAACTTTAAGCTTTTATGATAGAAGCCATGGAAGCTACTCTTCCATGGAAGCAGTTATGGAAGAAACAGATGAATTGAAGAAGACAGGAAAGAGGGTTTTATTTCTGATCATTTACAATAAAGGAGAATGTGCTCCTTATATAGATCACACATTGTGCATTCTCTAACAAACTAATACAGCTGGCAGAGTTAGTTACATAACAGAAACTTAACTAACAAACTAACTACTTATTCTCATCAATAGTTACACCTAGGGGTACGTTGGGTCGTGACATGTTCATACACATATTAAAGTAGAAAGATACAGCATATGAATGAATACACTGAAGGACACACGAAGCGGTAGTCATCAGAAAGGTAATCAAGGAAAGTTGATGAAAACATAACAGTTAAAAATGACATGAACATAGTGACAAATCCCACAATGGATCATTCAGGTTTGGTCAAGCAAAGACTATTACAACTACTACTACGACGTCTCAGTTTGGGATCAAAGAAGCAAATACTAAGATATCAAAGTTAGATAATCATTACTTATGTCTTTAGTCAGACAAAAACTTCTCCGGGGAATGAAAGCAACTAAATTTTGTTCAAAGAAGTTGGACCTGCTTCTTCTATTAGTCACTTTGGAATACTTCCCTTACCTGATACAAAACAAGGCTGATTAAAGGACCTAGAAAAGTGAAAGGAATAAGAACTTCTCTGGGGCATGATTTGTTCAAATCAATTGGACCTGTCAAACCCTACATTATTCACTTAAGAATACTTCCCTTACCTGACACAAAACAAGGCAGATTAAAGGGCCAAAAAGGGGAAAGGATGAGAACAAGCTGCGAATGAAGAAACTCTCGCAGTCCTAGGTTAGACTATTCTACTTTCATAAACTAACTGTAACAGCTTGGAAGACAGGCTCAATCAAAGATTCAGTAAACTGCCGGTCAATAGGCTACTACGCAAACACTTCATGCCAAATTGGAAGAGGAAAAGGAAGGCGTGAGACAATTTTCTTTGGCGTATACACCCCTTCTCCTCACCCAACAAAAAGAGAACAGTTAAATGTAATTATTGTTCTAGGCCATTTTCTCTTTGGAAAAGGACTGAGGTATAGCAAACAGGATTACAGGTTCTTTATCTCTAAAAGAATAAACGATGGATTATTATTATTTCTAGTACCTCAAAAGACATGTTACGCGAAGCAGGTGCCCATTCATCAGCTATTCGCCTCTCCAAGGATGCCTGATCTGCAGTTGGTGCTACTCTGATGTCAAATCCTGCTTGGGCTTCAGATGGCTGCAGGTTCATGACAAAACCCTGCACAGAAATAAAGAAGTCCATATTTTAAACTTATCTCAGTTCTGATTCTAAGTGTAGGGAAATGGACCATTGTTTTACAAGAAAGGGTTGTTCGGTAAAACACCCTATATCTGCTACGCATCACTTCAAAATATTCGTTTTCACTTGACTACATTAATAATTATGTTACTTAATAAAAAACATTTAAGCTCTTCTTTTTTTATCAGGTACATTTTAAGCTCTTTTTATACTTTATTTATAAGAAACATTTAAACTCTAATCTCAGTAAATGGTAAACACCATCAGATAGTGTTTAAGGTTACAACCCAGCACATGATGACATTGGATGAATAAGCTCAATCAAAGACTCCTAGAATTCCTCAGAAGAAAAATGGTCACAATATTCACGAACCAGTGCAGTAATGGTCAGAGTCAAATAGCTAGACTGACTTACAGAGGGTGAAGGGGTGCCAGCTTTCAAGAAGACCATATTAACAGAAATGACTTCGCCTTCAGCTTTCTGTCCTGCCTTAACTAGATCAAACTGAGCTGCTCTGAATCTCCTTATAATTTCGATGCTTTTAAGTAAATTCTCCATGGCAGTATTATCGTAGAGCTTAGCCCCATGTCCAGGAGCACCTACAGCCTTAACGACCAGCCACCAGGGGGACCTCTCTCCATAGAATGCACGATAGTTGTCCGTGGGAGAGGCCAAGCCCTCGTCAAGAACAATCCCAACATTCATCTTGGCAAAGACATCTGAATCGACAAACTTTCCGGCACCATCATTTCCACCGATCTCCTCGTCGGGGAGGAAGGAGAGGTAGAGAGTGCGCAGGGGGCGGAAGCCAGAAGCTTTGAGTTTGCGAATGGCCTCGAGGTACTGCAAGCCGACGCATTTCATATCCTGAGAACCTCGGGCGAAGATGTTGCCGGTAGTGGAATCTAAGTGGGCAGAGAAAGGTGGATGAGTCCACTTGTGATGCTCGGAAGGGACAACATCGGTATGTGAGTTGAGGAGGATGGAAGGGAGGGTAGGGTCGTTGCCTGGCCATTTGAGGAGAATCAGAGGTTTGCCCTTGACGAACTCTAGGGTCTGGGACTCGAGGGATAGTAACTTGGCCTGTGATATTATAAATTCGGCAGCTTCATAGTAGTTGGGGTGAGGTTGGGCTGTATTGATCTGAAGGTACTGCTGGAATCTTGATAGGATTGTAGACGGATCTTCCGCGGCCGTCGTAGCTGTGACTATGAGTATGAGTGTGATAAAAAACACACACAAATCATGATAATGGCCGTGCTTGCCGCTGCAAAAACTCATCACTGTTTTTTCACTCCAGATGAGTTAAAATCAATACCTGAGGTTATCAATTTTCTGTAACACCTTGTTCGGATGGTTGTTCGATCAAGCTAACACAATGTTCAAATTCGACGACACCACAGACTAATAATATTTTGAATTATCTAAATGGCCTCAATTTAAATATCCTATTTATTAAAAAAAATATCAAATTTATTTGTGTAACGTTTCAGATCAATTAATATCAACTCATATTTTCTGCGTTTGTTAATCACGAGTGAACTTGACCGTATATCAATAATTTATTAAATTAAATATAATATACATAAAAGAGGTGTCCGTATATATACACCTATAATTGATTTCATAAGAATTTTTTTGGTTAGTGATCAGTATAATTCCAACAAAATCATATGTTACTATTTTGAACTAATATAAATTATAATTTTAAGACAATTAGATATTCATATAAAATAATTAGAAAATATAAAAAATACATAAAATAAAATAATGCAACATCATCGTAACCACTGAAAAATAGAAGATGAAACAATACGAAATCAATACACATTTCTATGAGTTTTTGTCCACATCCATTCAAATAAGTCGATCACCATTCAATAGCCTTTATCTTATTTTTCAAGTCAAATTAAAGTATGAATATAATAAATATAAAAGATATAATAACTTAAAAGATTAATTTAATTATTTCTATAAAGTCTTATAATATCTATATTTATAGGACTAAAATGTCAAATAATATCATGAGTATGAGTATTGTTAAATTATTTTAGAGGTCATGATGATAAAAAGTTGTGGGGGTATTAAAATTAATGGGAAAAGGGCCTTAAATATCTTTAAACTATCAGATATGGTACAAAAACACCCTTCGTTCACCTTTCGGCTCTAAAATGTCTTTAACGTCAACCTATTGGCCCTAAATACACCCTTATATTTGACATATACATTTGACAATATAATTAAATTTCTCATTTCTTACGTCGCACAATTTCATTGGTGTATTTTACAATTAAATTAAACTAATTAAAAATTTCAACCAAAACCCAAATCCATCTAATAACCCGATACCCGGCCCACCTACAACCCCATTAAACTAAGGGAAAATAATTTGATTTTGATTTTATTTCTTAATACTATCGTTCATTTCTTCATCTTGAATTGTGCATTTCATTTGGCCAATCATTTATCTGTCCACACTAAATGACAGATTTAAATTCAAGATCCTCGTCACCATCTGTAGCATTGAGCGCTACTTCATATCAAAGATATCGTCGACGGTCTTTTAACTCGATTCCAACACGACATAAATTATCGAGATCTCTTCATATTTCATCATATCAGGTACATGAACCTTTGCCAAGGTTTTATGAAGTGTTATGTCATTGTACTCCTTTTAAAGTGCCTTGTTATCATGACCATCTTGATCATTTGCTCCTCTCCTTTCTTAAGAAGTTTTTCATTTGGAATCGATTGGCCTATCACACTTCAGGCGTACATAGACTATGTCCTTCAAGGACTTCTCATTTGAGCATTTACAACTGAATTATAATCTCTTGAACTTCAAAGTCACATTTTTTACGAGGATCCAGATAATTCATCTCATAATTTTGAGTTGTCAATCATCTCTCCCCTAATGTTAGAAAATCTAATATTCACCCCCAACCTCACTTGGGGATCCATCTTTATACGTTGTGGAGCAATTTAATCATGTATCACACATTCAAACTTCAGAAATAAATTATTTGGTTCTTGACCCTAAACCAATTATAATGGGGAAACCTTGTTGGCTTGATGCATACATGTGTTGCTACATGTTAAATAAACTCATCTCATACCAAATTTTATTTGGGAGTTTTGTTCTCATACCCATGGTTTAACGATAATTGGAGGCATACAACTCCTATTAAACCAACCAACATTATCAATATAATTTCATAATTTGAAACTGTGCTCTTAATTTAACAATTCGAGCAAACAACCTTACAAAAACCAATTTGTAAGTTAACAACAAAGCACATGTGACCATCCCAAAGATGCATCGATCATATAGTTGCAAACGGTCCACATGGCAGGTGAATGGACCCATATTCACCTATTTATATGTTCCAAAAACCTTAGGAAATACAATCCCAACTTTAATTGGTATAATGATAAAATTATCATTTTATCATGAGAACAAACTACACGAGAAAATTCTTGAAGAATCGTTTATTTCTTCGTCATATAAGCCACGTGAATTCTCAATTACTTTTGCATCACATTTGACCGGAATGATTAACCGATCATGCCAACTGATCTTTATTTTTCTCAAACTTCATGTACAGGTGAGTTGTGACATATATCATTTCCTCAAACCTCCCATAGAGGTGAGTGGTGGCATATATCCAACCCATAATGATTTATCACATCTTGACCCATTCTTATATGTGCTTCATAAATTTGCAATAGAAGCACATTGTCATGCCTTTGAAATTCGTCATTTTTACATGACCTACCTCAACATCACTTTGAAAGGTCAAGTGTACCACCACTTTATCTTCATTTCTTTTGATGGGGGATTCTAATATTATTAGGTCGCATAATGACCACAAGTCCAATGACCTTTCATACCATTATGATGATAAGAACTACCATCACATTTTGAAGGCCTATTTGGAGAACCCACAATGTTCTTCCTTTCATAATTACCACAATGATGACTATTATTAATTTTGTCCATCAACGCCCTTATTCATACATTCAATCACTAGTCATCTTTCAGACTTATGATTCACTACTACCACATTCATATGATAAAACAAAGCAATTGGGCGGATTTCAAATTTATCATGTTCTACTGCCACATTCGCTTTAGGGAATAGAGCAAATTCAATGGGAATAATTTCACAACTTTTCACCAAACCCTTACTCATTATTATATCATCATTATGGAGCATTGAGACTCAAACTCAATGTATTACCCATATAAAGCGTGTTATGCCATAATTCTATGAAATTCGAACCCAATCATTATCATTATGGTGCAACAAAACTCAATTTTTGTGCGATAGAACATGAATCTCCCGTCTTACCCTCAAATATTTTTCATTATGATGTATCCGAACTTTAATATGATGTCCTGTCTTTTTGATGCAATGGGATTGAATCCACCATCTTATCATTAACCAACGTGTAATAGACTTAAGTACAACACGACTCACGCTATAAGTCTTTCAAAATAATCAAAGTAAAATTTATAAAATATAATCACTTCTGTTAATTAATGCCTTTGACAATATAAGTAAGAGAAAATGGTCAAATGTCCTCTTAAGCTATGATTGGATTCTCAACTACACGATTATTCTTTACGAAAATCCTATCACCCCTTAAACTGTTTAAAATTGAAATTTTTACCCCCTTAAAATGTCACAACCATATTTATATTGGCAAGTGATATGCACACGTTTGACAGCTGTAAATTTTATTTAAAACTTTTTTTTTCTCTTTTTAATTTATTATTCTTAAAACTATGCTGAAGGTCAAAAGGTTAAAATTTGTAGATTTGTGTCTTGGATCTTCATATATTGAAACTTTTTTATTATAGTGTTGATTGCTAATTGTTTGAAGCTGAAAACACTGGGTTAATTGAGTTCATATATAGTTGAGATTTTTGGATTCGAAGAATGTCGAAACTCCATAAAAATCGACAAGCATTCATATGAATTTTGTGAATCTATATTCTTAAATTAGGAGAAACTGAGTTCGTCGATGGTTCGAAGAATATCGTATAGCTGAAAATCGAAACTAAAGGTTGAAACTTTGAATCACAACTTGAAACCACCATTAAAGTTAGTTTATAAACTTGAGTTCTAATTTGACTTACCATAGACGAGCTCCGTTTTGAATGGGTAATAAATCAAAAGAATTGAAATTTTGAGATAAGCTTATATCTAAAATTTGAGGCAATTTGGAGAAGATTTAGGGTGGTTTTGCATCAAATTTTTGTAGCAATCATACAAAGAAGATGAAGAACATGAATTGCATTTATTCATATTTGCAAGAAAATTACAAGTTGCTAAATCAGTTGAGAAGTATTATTTGAAGCTGAAATAAAATTTATCCATTGAATTGACTATCTGAAACTTAAAGAAAAATCTTTAAATCGCCATCGAAACTAGCTTCGAATCGGAGAGAAATCAAATTCCACAAATTGCAAGCGCATACAAAAAAAATTGTGGGTCTTTTGGGTATTGAATATAGGATCAAGAATTTTCCTTGTATTGAAAGTTTAATCGAAGAAAATCCATTGAGTGTCACTATATTAAGCTTAAATTTGTTTTTATTTGAAAAATTTTGGGTCCGTAGTTCCTGGTTGTGGAGAAAAGGGATGGAATTATTATCTACGATTTGTGGTGTATTGATTAATATAATAATGACGGTGATTTCAAAATAGTGAGAGGTGGTGTAATTTGATGGTTGTCATTGATGCTCTACTAAGTTGCTATGGAGAAGAAACCAAATTAGAAGTAGAACCAAATAAGAAAAAAAAATGCATATATTTATGTAAAAATATTAAAAGTAAAATTTTAATACTTATTTTTTTATCTTCACTCGAGTGCAATACACTCACTTTGCCATGTAGGCATTTAGGATGGTAATAATTCTAGTTTTAAACAGTTTACGGGAGTGATAGGACTCCCGTGAGCGTGTTTGAGAATTTGGTCATAGCTTGAGGGGACATTTGACCATTTTCTCTATAAGTAATTGTAATAAGGAAAAATATAAAATTTATCCTCAAGATTAGCATAATCAAAATAATATTCAAACTCATGCTACTAAAACTTTATACCTTCTTCCATTTAAAGAACTTTTTCAATCATTAGTAGTATATGTCTTTGATTCCTGGTCAATGTTAGTGACTGAACACTACTGTATTCTAAATCATAAAAGGATTTTAGAAAATATATACCTGATTTTATGCTTGTTACAATCCAATTTCGAAAACTAACGTTTCGAAACCAATTTCGCAACTTTGGCAATTTTTGTTAAGTTTTTGAAAAAATTACAATTTAGAAGTCGCCACTTAATTTTTTAGGAAAAATTAAGAAAACCATTAAAAAAAGGAATTTTTGAAAGGAAACATTTTGAATAAAACCAGAGTCGGGTAAGGGTTCAAATAATTCTCTAAGGAAGGGTTTAGGCATCTTAGAGAATCCGCTAACACACGGTTGACCGACGGATTGAAAAGTTTGGCTAATTTTATAAAAAAAAAGGGTTTACTTATAAAAATCTTGTTTGAAACTTAGATAAAAAAAAATCTTTTGATATTTGCAAAATTTCAAGAATAATTCTAACTTAAAATTTTATCCATAGTCAAGTTTTTGAACTATACAATTAATTCAAACTCATAAACATAGATTAAATCTTTTCAATAACTATGATAGAACATAAAAAGTTCTTAAGTTATTCTAATGAGCTTGAATTGTTTAACTTAAAACGGGTTTTAAAAATTTAAATACTTAAAAGTAAACAAATGACGAAATAGAAGGGTCATTTAAAAACTCCCAAAGATTCATCTAAGTTAGATATAAGAAGAAAATGTTAGCAATTCTAAATTAAGAAGAGAAACAAGATAGCATAAAAAAATAACAAGAATCTAGGCCCTTGGCCTAAAATGCTCCTCACTGCCGCTACGGTAAAAATTGGACCTTTTTAAGTCCAAAAGTTCCCAATTTTAGTCCCTTTGGGACTGCTTCTACTGCTGCAATAATCAAATTGGATTCTTAAATCCAAAAAAAATTCCATTCTCTGTCCTTTGTGACTGCTGTTGTTCAAATTGAACTTTCAAAGTCTAAAATCCCATTGTTTTAGTCTTTGGGACTACTGCTGAAACCTGTATAAATTAGACTTTATATAGTTCAAAATTTCCAATTTTAGTCCCTTGGGGACTGCTGCTATTGCTGACTTCTGGGGTGTTTAACCCAATAAAAATTATCTTCCCTTTCACGACTTGATGGAGGTCGACTCGAAAGAAGAGTATGCAAGAGGAGGAGTCCAATTGGACTCAAACGAGAGAGTTCATGCCAAGAAAAGAGGGAAAAAGATTAACAACAACATTTGGATGATATCAACTTAAGCTTAAAACAATGTCATGTAAGCTCAAAACTCTAAATGACATGTTTATCATGGCTGAAATTATACCAAACTTAACCATATACTACTATCGATTACAAAAAAAAACCAAGATAAAGCAAATATAAATTAGAGAAGAGAGCTATATCAAGCAAATATGGGCTTACTGCTTAAGGAAACAAGCTAATGTCAACATGAGACATGACACACATAGCCACTGAAAAATATGTTAGGAAAAAAAATAAAATAAAAAATAAAAAAATAAGATGAATAGCTAACTCTAATAGTAATTAATCTCCTGGAAACAAACATGAACATCAAAGTGAGAAAAAAGAACTTCAAGCTAACTAACAACCAACAAATTTAAGTTCAGATTGACTCCATAGACCAAAACACTATGCTAGTTATTGAAAATTAATGTTAGAAAATAACTTGGATAAGCCAAGGGAAAACGATCTCTGCCGGAAAGAGAAGAATTACATACCTACTGATAGAAAACTGACCCGTTTAATACATAAGAGAGCAAACAAATAAGCACCCTTTAAAATGTTGAGATCATAGAGACAGAGAACAATCATGCATAAAGATGATACAGTGAAGCTGTCAACTATATATTAGAAAACATACTAACGACTAAAGACTTGAACCATGACCAAAACGAGTTAACTACTATTTCAATCCCATTTCATATATCATGAGACGAGCTAAAACTTAACTAAACAAAAGCACAACTACTTCATCACATGGATTATTAACCAAAGTAAAGTAAGGGGAGAGAGGAATTTACCCTTTTCGGAGCAACGAACTGGACGAAATGACGAGTGGAGGGCAGCGAGCATTCACCACAAAAACCCAAATCGGACAGCGAACGAGAAACCTAGGCGGCAACTAGAACTCGAACTAACTTAAAGAATGATGGTGATCAAGCTAGAAGGACGGAAACTAACTCTTCTTTCTCTCTTTCAAGTGTATTTCCTATATATCCTATAGCTAGTTTGTTGTATCGTTGTCTTTCTCCGTTTTGAATTCCCAACCTTCTCTCAGTGAAGAAACCCTCATTTTCAGTGAAATAACAGGGGTATTTATAAGGAAAAACTAGGGTTCAGAATCTGGGAAAAGGGCTGAGAAGTTGGATAAGAACAAGGCCCACGAATTTGAAAATTTCCTCTCAAATTTTCTCCAAGGACAGAAGAATATACCGAATTGATCCTCATTTCAAACGGATTGGAATGAGGTGGAGGGTCTCGATCGATTGAGCGTCCTTGAGATGCTATGTGCCTCAATCTTACGCCACAAGGACAAAAATGTGTGCTGCTTTTACTAAAATCACGATTGGAACAGTACTATCGGAGAGGGACGTTAAGGAAGAAGACAAAGAAAAAGTAGTGTACTGCCTGTTGCCGCTGCTTTCCGTCCATCTCCGTGAAATTTCCGTGTGTTGTTGTTTGCCTTCGCTGTTTGGAATCGTTGTTGAACAAAAGAAAAGGGTCGGGTTAAGGGGAAATGGACTGGGTCAAAATTATTTAGAGTGGGAATTGGGCTGGGAATTGTTGTAAGAGTTGGGCTGGAGGAAAAGGAAGAAACAATGGAGTGTGCTGAGATGGATATTGACATTTTGAAAAATTTCCCTTTCGAATAT
>JAJOOS010004924.1:0-18316 GCA_029582725.1 Solanum chiquidenum
TTTCAACTGTCCTTTTCCTTGACAATTTTTGTACCTTTTCTTTTTGGCAATTCAGTTTTGGAAGTGTAATTTACATCTGACATTGCTTAATAGGTTGTTATTCATTCTTTTTGTGTAGTCATTTCAGTGTGCTGTTTAATTTGTGCTTAGTTTTGCCTCATAATGCACATGATGATGTATTCAACTACTCCTTCAGTTAAGGTCAGTGGCGGATCTAGGATTTTAAGGTTGTGGGTGCTCTGAATGTGGCGGAGTCAAAAGGTTGTTGGTATAGATATATATATTTTGAGACGAGGTTAATGGGTGTTCGAGCATCCGGCGGACTCTATGTGGGTCCGCCACTGAATAAGGTATATTGTTCTGAAATGGACGTTGGACCTAACTTATCAGGTGTTCTATTGTTAAAAATCATATAAGGTCGTCCATGTGACTACCAATGTGAGATTCATATCCCTGTATACTCAGACACGACGATTGAAGCATGAACACTATAATATGGAGGTTTAACATCAGGTAAATTAAAAATTAGACTGAGTTTGAGTCTGACTCTAATATCATGTTAAGAAATTTCCCCTTAGACAATAAATTGTCTCTCTCTTCAAACTCTTTCTCCATAAAAAGAATCTTTTAACATTGAAAATTTGATTTAATATAATTTTTTACGCACTTTAAATACATATTTATTTTATTAAATCAACCAACATTATTTAATATCGGTATAATTCTATTTCTAGTATAAGTTAAATGTTTTATTGAGATTAGAATAAATCGCACGACTTGCCACATTATAAATCCAATAATATACACTGTCGGTTGTTTACATATATGTTCAACTAATTTTAGTTATTTTTATACATAATAAAAGTCTACATTAGGTAATACGAACAAAAAAAAAAACTAGAGTAGATGCTTCTCACAAATCTAATGAGTGAATAAATTTAAAAAAGGAATTTTCTCCTGTCCCACAAAGTAATATTAAAAAACAGAGACTGCCTAATAAAAAAATTCCCTTTTGAGATACTTATTAAGGTGTTAAATAGATTTGATTTTTTTGAGAAAATACGTTGACAATATCTGAACTATTTTTGTTTTTGGAAATCTTTTATTTTTGTCTTTTAATTTAATAGAAGTAATTTTTATTATATATGAATTTTTCTCAATGTTCAATAATATATTTGAGCATTTTTCTTTTAATCTTTTTTAATTAATGACGTGACCGAATTATAATTAATCACATAAAATATTTTTTTGCAAAATCGAAACTATTTTATCTTTTTAATGACCGTGGTATCCAAATCAACTTTTGGACATACCGAAGTCTATTTCCCTTTCGGGAGGAATACCGGGAAGACCACTCATTTACAATCTGAGCTAATTTACGAGTAGGGATCTCGAAATCTATATTCCTAACCAACCACATCCCACCGAGACACTAAAGCTAAGACGATGAAAAAAATCACCTAATATTTCTTTACTATTGCTGAGTTTTGAACCTGAAATCTCAGTACTCTCAACTAATGAGTTAAATTTTTATTTAAGAATGACGTAAACGAGTCTGTTATCAAAATTTGATGACATATTTGCATTTTTTTTTTAAATAAAAAGAAAAGCAAGTAGTGGTAACATTCGCTTTAGAATCGGACGTCAGCTTCCTCACAGTTCGGCCATGTGTCGTGCCATCATTTCCACCACCTCCATCATTAGTATTCATTCATTCATACCTCTCTATAACAGACCTTCATAACTAAGATATTCACTTTTTTCCTCCTCATTCTCTCGGAGCTCTCCGTAAAGCTACTCTCAGATCTTTCCGGTGAAAAGGTATTTCTATCTTCTCCTATGCAGCATTACTATTTGATGCATTTTTGTGTGATCTAGGGTTTGTGTGTGTTTTGGAATTCTAGGTTTTTGATAGCTGATCACTTTGAGGTTCGATCGTCACCATGACTGGTGCTACAAACCAGTTTATATCTGTTAGTCCTGAGGAGCTCAAATTCCAATGTAAACTCTCTATCTCTCTGATATTTTGCTACTGTTTTGCGGTTGTTGTACCTTTTGTTTTGATTGGATTTATTGTGATGATGAAAGTTGGAATTTTGATTTAGTTAGTCGCCTTGTGAGATTACACTGGATATGTTGTTGTTTGTTAATTGAGTTCCATCTACACAGATGTGTGAGAGAGAATAAAAAATAAGAAGAAATGGAGGAGGGTTGTATGCAGGGCGGAAAAACGATCAAATTTGTGTTTTATTGAGCATTTACAGACCTGAAAAAGTATGTGAATTTGTCTTAAATTATGAGCTTTTTGGTGAAATTGTTTTGACGAAATAATAGGTGAGCTGCTCACATCCTGATCAGATCTATTTTTAAGCTTATCTCGTGGTTGAGGGTGGGGGGTCTGGATGCAGGAAGAGGGTTTATGAGACGAGGTGACTGCTTATCAAAAGGAGATAAAAGAATAAAATGACAAGAGAGTGACTTTATGGGTGAAGTTTTAAAAGGATTTCATGTAAGGTTTTGTTGTTGAATGTTTCTTTCGTCAATTTCTTTGTGCAAAATGTGAGTTCAATTGTGAATTTGACCGAGCCAAAAGAGTGATTGTGTATCAATTTATATTGGGGTGAGTAACTCTGAGCGATTAATCAGTATGATTGAATTAAACTATAAGATATGGTATCTCCTAAGTTTGGATGGACAGAGTTACTTGGTACCTTTGCTAGTGGAAGGTAGCATGCCAGTGGAATAAGAGAGGAAAACTTAGGCATAGTTTTCTGTAATTGTATGTGTCAAACATGGAAGCTAAAAGCTTGGCGCTAGTACAAAATCAACTTGTCAAGTATAAAATTTCAGAGCTGTTGATATAGTTTGAGAACTAAGTATCTCACTAAGTTAGATCAGCTATATGAATACTTCGTACATATATTTTCAGTAAGAAAGATAATTTAATTAATCATAGTACCAAATAGATGCTCCATAATATGTACAGGATTAAAATCAAAGTCATACATTCTTCAATTTACATCAAAACCTTAATGAACAAGGACGTCTTCAACCAAACAGTTGAGAGAATGAACAAAAGAACTATTCTCCACATTTTGTGTTGCTTCTTTTTTGTGTACACCTCCCAGCTCTGAAAGGTCTCCTTTAGTATTTAGGCATAACCCACTGCACTCCATAAAGAGCGATAAATAAATGCCAGAGTTACCATGTCTTGCTGTGATGTATAAATAAGTGATTGGAGGACTCTAGCGCACATTCACACATGTAATATCTTAGTAATGTTCCTTTGCAACTAATAAATACTAATGTTCTTATGCAACAGAGCATATCAGTAGTAGCACAACTAAACCAGCAACATGATTGAGACCTTTGTACTTTACATGTTTTTGCAATTTTTTTTTGTCTTCAGTGAGTTCTTTAGGTTGCATGAAGGAGTTGTTTCTTTTCTTCCTTGTTTGAGGCTTGTAGATCAGAGGCCTTCTATTGGTACCTTTCGTAGCATACACTTATCATACCTAATATCACTTGGCTTTCCTGTATTAGTTGAGCTGGAGAAACAAAGCTACTGTGATCTTAAAGTTACAAACAGCACAGAGAGTTATGTTGCTTTCAAGGTATGCTTTATCTGAATTTTTCAAAATCTCACAATTGTTTTATCACATTTTTTAAGACTATTACAACTCATATCTAGATATATTCTGTTTTATTTTCGTTGTTAGGTGAAAACTACGTCTCCTAAGAAGTACTTTGTTCGGCCAAACACGGGTGTCATACATCCTTGGGATTCCTGTTTTATACGAGGTGCCACTCTGAATCTTGAAGTTCTGTTAGAACTTAGAAGCACTAAAATCTTTTATATCACAGTTAGCTTCAAATGTAATAGCAGAATATTTTGCAAACATATCCTGCACAAAAGTTTCTAATGTTAGCCAGAAAATATAGTAAATCAGCATTAAATGTATGCACATGATGTTCAAATATTGGCTTGGATCAATTTACTCCTTTTTGCTAATTGGATTTTCAAACTTAGGTAGGATGAATTTATCTTTCAGAGTTATGACTTGGAATCATTCTAATGGCTTATAGTGTATTGTCTCGTGCGCAGCACAATTTTCTTTTTTGTTGGATTTATTCCATGGCAGATATTAACCCCCTTTGATTGCAAATTGGGACGGATCTGGCCTTCAACCTACGGGTTCACGAGAACCCAATAGCTTCTGCTTTAACCCTGTATTTGTCTTAAGAAATCCACTAAATATATAAATACTTGACTGTGAACCCAAGTATTATTGTATATTAACTTGAGGTCGTTGTAGGAAGCCATGAACTTCAAATTCTGGATCCGCCATTTGCAATGATGATTACGTCCTTCATATATGATGAAAGTCTAGGAACAAGGATATTATACTAATCATATACTAAAATAATCCAAGAGAACAGGTATTCTGTGACAAATATTTCTGCAACTTGGCCATTTGTAGTCTGTGACATGGAAATCTTATGTGATGACTCTTTTTGTTAAGAGGATGCCTATGCAGTTAGATATCCATTTAGTGCACCTCATTGTACTCAATATTTTCTTCTTGTGACATCTCAGTTGTCCATGCAATTCATTGTTCCATCCTGACATTGACATCGTTTTATGTTTTCACTTGTCAAGAAACGAAAATGATGCCCTTTTAATGATTGGTTGCATCCTGTATTGTTCTTAACTTAATAATGTCTCCAGTCACCCTTCAAGCTCAAAAGGAGTATCCCTCGGACATGCAATGCAAGGACAAGTTCCTCTTACAGAGCACCATTGTAAATAGTGATGCTGATGAACTTCCTCCAGATACTGTAAGAATTTGATGGAATTTTGTATCATGATTGAAGTGAGAATGTTTGTTATCTTCTTATTTTCACTCTATGCTATTGACTACTATTTCGTAATCCAGTTTAATAAGGATAGTGGAAGAAATGTAGAAGAGTGCAAGTTAAGGGTTGTTTACATCTCTCCTCACTCATCTCCGGGACATTCTGAAGATGCGTTTAAACAAAGTTCTGATGGCAACTCTGTAAGTTCTGAATTCAGCTCATAGTCTAATTTAAATTTCAAGTCCTTACTTTCTTCTTCCAAAAGTCATGATACTCGATCTTTTAGGATATAATGATTGGTGACTGAAATGTATATATGCACATGAGATTTTCAAGAAAACTGGACTCAAGTTTCTCTAATAATATCTGGAGATTTTGAACAAGTTTTAGTCTTAATAACTTGTCAGTCTGTCTTTTTCCCTTTTTCTTTTCCTCTATATAAGAGCCACATGTTGCTAGATTTCATAATGCAAGTAGTCTTTCCACTGGTTTTCTATGCATGCTCATTTAAATGTTTGGCTTTTCTAGATAATGGGTGTGAGACAAGGTTAGGTGCTTTATGTGTTTGCTTTAGTTTGTGTCTTTGTGATGAGAGGGTTTGTGAGATTTTCCTGATGAAACTGGTGAAGACAAAAAGAAAATTGAGAGAGGACGAACAACAATTATTGTCCTGCCTTTTGAGGATAAAATGATAATGGAAGAACAGATATGTACCATCTCACCTCGCTTCACCTTCCTAGATGGAAAATTGTGTATTTTTTTTGCTTATAACAAATCCTAAGAAGAAACATTACACCATTAAGAAATAGAAGATACAGGATCTTTTATTATTTAAATAGCTGTTTGTGTCGATGATATTTTCCCTCCCTTGAGGAAGAACAGGGATAAAAGAACTTTGTGGAACCTGTAACAAATAGTGTTGTGTAAGGTTTACTTGATAATTAGGTTGTCAAGGATGGTCTTTGTGAAAACGTGATTCTGACCACTTGTTTCCTTGGTGGAGACACTCTTTCTTCTTGCTCCTCAGGAACTACTTGAGGAAATTGAGACCTCATATGGAGATGCCCATGTAAGACTAAATTTGAAGAAAGTAGCAACTGCTAAGGCTTTTATTTTTTAACAGAATTTCTTTTGGGGAAGTTGTCTAAGGCTCTATGCCCACCAGTCACTTGAAATTCAACATGACCTTTGATCTTCTCGACTATCCCCATAAACCCTGGTCAAATCACGGGCCATATACCACCTTGGAGTAGTTTTCAGAGCCACTTTGCCTTGTATCCCCACACTTGATTCCAGATGAAATTTTTCAAAACAGATGGTTCTGCTTCTCAATCTTGAAAAAAGAGAACTCCAACTCTAGATATAGAATTCAGTCAAAATTGTGGATGAAGTATTCTCAGTTTAAGCTTTCGTTACTGACATGGCATAGTGTTAAAGCTCTGTTATCGATATTCGGGACGAAGAAATATTGTGACTTTAGATAGGTATTTTAGCTCTTATTAATTGGAGGCTTATGTTGGCCAATTAAAACTTTTAGTCAGTCCTGCAAATCATGCATACACAAAAGATTTTAATGCTATCACCATCTCCAAGTTTGTACATGAGATGCATAATTTTATCTTTGTCCCAAGTTTGATATTGTACTATATATGCTTTTTCTTTGATGGTATAGAGTCAAGCAGTGCAGCGTGCCAGAGATGAAAGGGATGCACTTTTCCGACAAACGCATCAGCTGCAACAGGAACTGGTTAGTGTACTACACATTTTTCTATTTATTTGGTTATGAAAATTACTTTCATGTAAGAATATATGCTGGTCCAAATTAATAGTACTATATATTAGTACATAAAGGTTGCTCAATAAATAGAACTATCTGATCAGAATAATCCTAGTTGATACATGAAAAGCAGCAGAAGATGAATTGCAAATGATGTGTTTGACTTGCAATTAGTTTATTATAATCTTGGGTCCTTATACACGGTCATTAGATAAGGCCAAAGACAGGATAATTCTGTGAACCAAAAAGAGATGGAAAAATTTGAAATCACCCTTTCACATGGGAAGGAGTATAGCAACTTGATTAGACTCAGCTTGCTTTATTTGAAGCAGATAAAGGAGTATGTAACAAAAGCTTTGGACGTATATTTATCTGGTCGTGTAGAAATTAAACTATAACTTAATGAAAAAAAAAGCACGAGAAGAAGATAGCTGTAGATCAACAGTAATAATCTTACCTTCAGAAATTTCTCGTGTATCTGGATCTAAGACTGTTCATTTGTGGATAAATGAAACTTAAGTTAAATTATTATCGTCTTGCATGCATCTCCTTTCGTATAGTTGGCCACTGATCTCATATATGTTGCCTCACTGAACTGCAGGAAGTGCTGAAGAGACAAAAAAGGCGGAGAAGTGACGCAGGCTTCTCTCTAAAGTTTGCACTTCTGGTGGGACTCATTGGGTTAATGGCCGGGTTTCTGTTTAAACTGTTGATGTCTTCACCCTCTACAGAAACTGTTGATGTCTAAGAAAAATTCAAGTCCCCTCATTCGTGGAATTATAGTTTTTCTTTTAGTTTACTGTAAAATTTCTAGTGTTGGTGAACTGCTGTAGAGCTCGCTGGCTCTGTTCTTTCTGTGTAAATTGATCATTTTTATGATATGATACCTTGTATTCATTCTCACCATTTTTCATTTCATATATGTTCTCTTTTTTCTTGAAAATTAGCAGCCTTTTGCCTGTCGCATGTGCCACAGTGCCAGAACCATAAACCATAGTACTTCATAAAACACAAACAAGATCAGGAAAATGATGCCATATTTCATACAACTAAGACAATTAAAATGTGATAATATGATGTGCAAAATCATATAGTGTTAAGCACTCATTGAGCTATATCTACACAAATTATAAAAATAGGGATAAAATTTAAACTATAAACTTTGTGAAAATATTTGGGTAAATATGTCCAATATATGTGCTTAATGGCCCAGCCCAAAATTCTGTGTATTTGACTTATTTTATCTTTATTTTTTTTCTTGTTTAATCTTTTTCAATTTCCGATGAAACAAATTGGCGGGATTATCAAACCCTACAGCAAATCATTTTCCCGCTCCTCTATCTTTCTCCCTCTAATTCACTCATCTCTCGCATTTCCTTTTTCACTTTCTCTGCAAGCAAAATCCTCATGTTTTTCCTCCATCTTCAGATCTGAAAATCAATGGAACTTCAATTAACCTCATTGTCCGACTCGGACTCCGCCACTGCCATTTCCGATGTACATAAAGCATGGCACATTTTCGCTCTTCTATTATCAACAGGAAGACCAGCTCAGCCATCGGAGCTTTCATCCAAATGCACTTTATTTTCAGCTTCACCGGAGTTCATTGAATTTCTCTGTTCGATTCCTAATTCTCCCCTCCATTTGACGAACAATTACTTAGTCACGTTTTCTTCCATCGGATTCACATCAACAGTTAAATTCTTCGCGAATGCGGATGCCTTTCCGGCTTTTGTACCTCAGCTGGAGTTTCAGGAGCTCCGGGATAGAGGACAGAGGGAGTGTATAACTAGGACTTATTATAGGAAAAGGAAGAGAGCTGGATCGGAGTTTGAGTATTCACAAGTGGTTAATAAAAGAGGACTTTTCAATTATTTTGATGGTAGGGCATGGTAATTCCAGTATTTTTTGTTCTTTTAGTTTATGTGTTAAGATTATGGTTAACTTGAGTATTTTGTTTGTTTATTTCAGGTAAGGGAAGAAGTCAAATGATGATGCCTTTGCCTTCGATGGCACGGAGGATTTTCGGACAGGTAACTTGGAGCTTTTCATGTTTTAATTTGAAAAGTTGTGATCCTTAGTAGTTTGTTAAGGTGTACTGCATGCTGATAATATTTCTAACCTTTAGAATTAGCATTAGCATTCAATTGAGATAAGAAACATGTGAATGAGATTGTTAATATGACGACATAAATGTCAATGTTTTCTAAACTTGAATTGGTGAAAACATTAGGAGTGTCTGGACTTGGAATAAAGAGATTTTTGTGATAAGTTTGCATTGAGCAGATTACCATTAGATCTGATGCATAGCAGATGCATACTCAATGTTTGGCCAATTGAGACCCTATTATAGATCTCAGATAATATAGACTTAATGACTCTATGATTAGGAGAGTTTTTCCTTTTTTGGGGGCCATTAATAGTCAATTACAGCTCTTCATGAAGCTCCCATTCTTCACAGCATATACAAATCAATATGAGAAAGGATACTTAGAAACTTGTATTAGTGTATGACTTAAATGACATGGGATAAATGTCTTCCTGTCCACTTGAGCTATTGATTAATAATGCAAGAGACCTAATACGTATAAATAGAAGTGTTTATTTCCTAATAGTTTAAGCTTTTGGATGACATGGTTTATACACCTCAGGTAAACAGGTTTTGAGTTTGAGATCAACATGATATTTTTCACATACTTAGACCAAGAGAAGAATTAGGCTTGCACGTCAGAGGGTGTATTACAATCCTTATATAAATAATCAAAATTCTCTAATCTCTAATTGCTTTTACTTTTAAATGAGATAGTTCACACACTTCATAGGTAAGGGATAATGCAGTGAGAATCCTCCTCTTAATTCATGATTTCAGATCGCTTTTGATTCAAAAGAAGAGGAGACTGTCTCAAAAAATGAAAAAAAAAAGAGGAGAAATCATTCATATGAAAAGTTAATTAGGCGACTGCAATTTTTTCTTATAGAACTTGAATTGGGATCAAATAATAATATGGAAGATCACTAAGGCCTGTTAGATAATATGACACATTAGTCTTCTCAGAATTTTCTGTCTATTATGTCCAAGACTGAGGGAGATCTGGGATTTTGGCCGGTAATCTTGCTTTGCCTCACCATCTCTATGATTCTTCTTCTTAATTGGCTTTCATTAGAATGTATTGTTTTGTTCCACTTTATGCTATAGTTCAAAATATTCATTTTTGTTGTCTCTAACATTGCTGGTACAGGCATATCTCCCCAATGACAATTCGAGGTGTGGCATGAACCAGTTGAAAAGAATACCATTGTCATTGGGTTGCAATTTCAGAGAATATTATGAAATATTAAGAACCTCTTGGGTAATTGATGGTAGTGCCAGATCATCAAGTTCTGGACTTCAGAGTATTGAATATGAATGCAAAAACAAGTTAGAGAGGGGAGAGAACAGTGATGAAGCAAATTTTGTACATATTCCTATTTGCAAATCTAAAGTTCCTAGTCATAGCCTGTTCAGATTCCCTAGATCAACGAGAGTTGAACATATCACAGATTCCATGCTTCAGACGAATCCACACCCTGCCAGTTCAGCTTCTGAGATGGTTGGTACTACAGAAAAGAAAATAAACTCTTGCATAAATTCCTGTACTATAGTGGACAAAGAAATGGAAATTTTGCTATCTGCAGCTGATGCTTCTGTCTACGAGTTTGAAAGGATGACTCAAAAGGAAAATTTTGTGGAAGGCAACAAAGAAGAATTAGCTTCTTATCCTGTTAGTAATATAAACGTTAACTGCACTGAGACTCATACAACAAAGGCGCTCATATCACCTCAAGATGATTTGCCTGCAGAGAATGCTACCAAAGAATGCTCAACTTCACTTCTCCACATAGATACAGCGAAAAATGATATGCCTCCGCAGAGCCATGCCGTCTTAGCGCGCACGCAATCTTTTGGTCAGAAGCAGCTGGGAAAATCATTCCCCAATTCAAAATCCTTTCAGAGAAATGTATTAGATCACGGGGAGCCGAAGAATTCCAAGGCACCAAAGGATCATAATGCTGCCAGTCTGCTTCTCGACAAAGAGCAACTTAGAGGAGATGCAACGTCAATCCCTGTGAAGCTGAAGCACAAACAGAACTATGACTTGGGTATGGGAATTAAAGAGAGGAAGGAAAATCCAAAAGAAAATGGGGAGAATGTCATATGTAACTCTGCAAAAGTAAGCTCCAGCGCATCGTTTTATTTGACTTGTATTTGGTAAGCTTACTGCTGTAAAATCATGATGTAAACATCAAGGTGCTTATTTTGTAGAACCTATCGGAGCAAAATCAATTGCCTAACTTTGACTCTTATATTGTGGAGGAAGAAGAGGGTTCAGGTATTTACCCTTGACTGGCTTTCAATCTGTAGCAATGTTTATTCTGAAGTTTTTATCAATTTATGCCTTTAACAATCCTGATGACTATTTGCAGGTGGTTATGGGACGGTGTACAGGGCAAGGAGAAAGAGTGATGGAGTGAAATTTGCAATTAAATGTATGATATGCACCCAAATACTTGCTTATTATATTAAATTTAAATTTCTTTGATTTGCTATATCTGATCGTATAACTATTTTAGGATCCTTTAGCAGTTGAATGCTGTTTTCATTCTTCCATATTGTTGAACTTGACTGGTTGACTTCCATGATATATCTGTGGAAAGGTGTAGGTCGATACTCGTTAACCTTATTGAGCAAGGTCAAAAGGAGAACGTATTGTAGTATAGGTTGATGGTGCATCAAAGATTGGAGGCATTCTTCTGTCTTCATTATTACTACCTCCGTCCCAATTTATGTGATTAGATTGACTGACACAGTTTAAGAAATATGGAAAGACTTTGCTATGTTCCAAAACTATCCTTAGAACTAATTAATTTTTTAACAGAAAAGTACTTTATGAACTTTTTTGCCAAATAAGTTGCCCAACATGGGTAAAATGTTGATAGGGTCATTAAATGCTTGCCAAATAAGAAAATGTGTTATTCTTTTTGTGATTGACTAAAAAGAGAAGTGTGTCGGTCCCAAAAAGATTGAGAAGTAGAACTATCTGTTTTGTTTGTGGCACTGTGTGTTGCTTTTTGTATCTCTATATCAGTTTGAGGCATTGTTTAAATACTTGTGCATTGTTCTCGTGCTGAAACATTGTTTCATTATCAAAGAAATGGTAAAATGGAGTATCTATGCTCTTTTCATCATTGAGTTTCTCTGATACACATCCATATATGGACCTCAGTTGCCTTAACTGGGGACCAATTTTGATGCTTTTATGGTGATCAATATAATTGAGACGTTTATTGTGACTTTGCAGGTCCTCACCCAAATGCTAACACACAACATGTCCATAATGAGTTAAAGATGCTCGAGCGCTTTGGGTAATGACGTAGGAGATTGTTTTGAGGAACCACAGATACAACATGAATACATGCATATATTATATCTATAGCTATCTATGCACTATGGGAATGCTTCTAAAAACTTTGCTTTATGACAGGGGAAAGAACTGTGTCATTAAGTATGAAGGATCATTCAAGAATGGAAATTCTGACTGCCTTGTTTTAGAGCATGTCGAGCATGATAGACCAGAGGTTGATTTCTCTTTAATCTTTCGAGTTATCTAGTTTAAACATATAATAGTTGTTATGTTAACATGTCTATTGTCATGGTTCATACTTAAGGTCTTGAAAAGGGATATGAATGTTTCCCAGCTCCGGTGGTATGGCTTTTGCATGTTCAGGGCACTTGCTGGTTTACATAGACAGGTAAGAATATCAGAAAAGATGCAAGTGAACTGAATGGATTTCCTGGTAACACAACTAACTTCTAATCTTCTTACATGCAGGGTATTGTTCACAGAGATGTTAAACCTGGAAACTTCCTTTTTTCAAGAAAGGTTGATAAAGGCTACCTCATTGACTTTAACCTAGCCCTAGTGAGTGGGATATCCAACTTCGTAGAAATTTCCTTCCTGTTATGTTGTTGAATTTGAACAATCTAATTGATTTTCCTTATCTATTTACTACATAGGATCTGCACCAAAAATATGGAACATCAGGTACTTCCTCTTCGTGTTGTTTTCCTTCGCTTGAAAGATGTCTTGTGCTTCCAAGTTCCCAATACATTATGATTTTAAGTTCCTCTTCAACAGAAGCATGAGCTTCTTTAAGGGGAAAATGGACAAAAATGCAACATTATCCCAAGATCGCTATTAAAATGTGACCCTGAGACTGTTTTAACTTCCAATAGTGTTGAATACTTCAAGTTCAATCTTCATTACATTCTCTTTTATTGTATATTAGCAATTGAATGTTCACTAAGAACTGCATATGTATAATACACAGACAAGACAAAGTCAAGCCATGCCACAAGCTTTAATAGTGATCCTATTCCCCCTGCCAAGTCTGTTCCTCCAATAAAACAGAGAAGATTCTCAACTGTAAAACTTGAGGAAGGCATCAATGAGGAAGCAACGAAAGGCGTTAAGTCTCCAATACGATCCAAAAACCTTAAAAGGAAGGCTGGCCAAGAAAAAGTTGGCACTGATATTGCACATAGGAGTATTAGAAAAAGTCAAGGTGCTGATGGTTCGGGGGTAACCTCAGCAAAGGATGCCACAAGCAATAGGACTCCATCAGCAGAAAGGTTGAGAGAACCCCTTCCATGTACTGGTAGGAAGGAGCTGATTAACCTAGTGCAGGAAGTACGCCAACGGTCAAACCATGTAGATACGAATGGTCCAACTTCTAAGAGAAAGCGGGTTGCTGCAACTCCAGGAAAAGTAGAAAAGAAGTATTACATAACTCCAATGCCGTTGCATTCATCTGGAATTGCCATTGGTGGTGCTGGTTTACTGAAAAGCAAAGGTCTGTTATTTTGTGTAACTAGTTTTGGTCGGAACTGTGGTCTGAGTTTTATTTTCCACTGTTTCCAGGGGACCGGATGCAAAAGCGAGAGGGACCCTGTGTTGGAACTAAGGGTTTCAGAGCTCCAGAGGTTAGTATAGCAATTAGCTAATTTTGTATTCATTTTCACTTCCTGTGATTTTGCGTGTTGCCCAGATATTCATTCATGCTGCCTTTTGTTTTAAGTTGAAATATAGCAGTCAGCTTAACACCATCATCATCATAAAAGTCAGAATCCTTCAATACATAATTAAAAAAAATCACTTGCCATTATCATCATATTTTGCTTATTCCACTGATCGAGGACTCGTAATGGGTGCATGAACAGGTGTTATTCAGATCTGTACATCAAGGTACAAAACTTGATATTTGGTCAGCTGGAGTCACTTTACTCTATTTCATTATTGGCCGAACACCATTTGCTGGAGATCCTGACCAGTAAGAAACTTTGTCTGTATTCATTGCCATTGAACAAGATAAATGATTATGGGAATTTGCTAACCATTGTATAATATCTAATTAGGAACATAAAGGAAATAGTGAAATTGAAAGGAAGTGAAGACTTGTGGGAAGTGGCCAAACTACACAACCGAGAGTCTTCATTTCCAGCGGTACTAATAGTTCCAATGTTTTCTTGAATTGTTCTTTTTTCCATTCAGCTCCATATGCATAGTTCTGAACAGTACATTACCATGAAACAGGATTTATTTGACACAAAATCTCTATCGCCTGTAAAATTACGAGATTGGTGTTCAAGAAACACCAGAAAATTAGATTTTCTGGAGATCATTCCCCAATCACTTATTGATCTTGTGGACAAGTGTTTAACATCAAACCCAAGACTGAGGATTAGTGCAGAGGATGCCCTCCGGCATGAGTTCTTTGCTCCATGCTACGAGACTTGGAGAAAGCAGAAGCTGCATCGTCTAAGGTTTAGCCAAGAGTCCCAAGACCTAGGATCTACACTTACTCTACCAGAAAGTTCTCAGTCGTGTAGTATTGTAAACAAGGTACAAGTAGCTAATTGAAGCCTTTTTTCCTTTTTACCAGTTGTCATGTAAAAATATCTAACCAATGCATGTAATTCTTTCAACAACTCTTGAATTTAGTGTAGTCATATGCTTTACTGATGTTGTATCTACAAGTCGTTAATAGAAACTCAAGGCTATTGTTTGCTGCCTTTTTTAACTGTGACTGGAACCATTTGTTGTCATTCAAAGAAGTGAATGAAAGCGTTTTACAGGTTTTGGTGTTAATGTGGTGTGAACCATCATCAGTTTACTTGCAAGAAAAGGCAAGCAGTTCTTCATACTCCTTGTTCCTTTAGTTCTTTGAAGGTTCAAGGAAGCTTACTTTTATTTTTAACACACGTTCTTTGAGTGGGAGACTTTGAAAAGGAGAATAAATGTTGTTGATGACACATGGCAGTTTTCAATTGGCTGAAATACGTGGAAACATAGAGGTGACACCCCCGGTCAATTCTATCAAAAACCAACTTGTGGTCTTTGAGATAATTTATAACTTAACCTATACGTAATACTTGTACAATTAATTCTTCTAGTTTCTTCTGAACCCAACGACTCAGTATTTCCCTTAATTGCCCCTGTATTTAAACATTAAATTAAATTACTGCTCTCCTCCAAATTTCATTTTTCTTTCGTCAATATTAGCCATATAATTTTGTTTAGTTTGTGGAATGCTAAACATCGCATCACTTCTATCAATTAACGCATGATTTTTTTTAGCGTATACAATATTATCCACCCATAATTTGTTTAAAATCAGAAGCAATGACAAAAGACAATGTGACTAGCCGATAAATGTTCTATTACCAAACGTAGACAATTAATTAACTTCTTACTAAAATTACTTGTTAATATGCAAATTATCGGATTTATTTTGTAGTATTTACAAAAGTAATAGTATTACTTTTAATTCAATATATCCGATAGGCAAGAAAGAAAAGAAAATAATAATCAATGAGGGTATAAATGTAAAGTTAAAAGAACTGACGCTGGAATTTTCATATTATTTCCTGTAAATTCGAGAAGCGACCAATTATCCGAAAATCAGCACTATATAAACGCATCTTCAACGCCTTACAGGCAGAAGACTTTCGCATATCGGTATAGCAAACATTGTGTACGTTCAGATAAATATCCTTTGCTCGATTCAGTTCCAAAAACTCGAAGAAGAAGAGAATAATGGAGGGTTTCACATCGTTCTTCGATTCGCAATCTGCCTCTCGCAACCGCTGGAGTTATGATTCTCTCAAAAACTTCCGCCAGATCTCACCTCTCGTTCAAACTCATCTCAAGCAGGTATTTTTATTTCTTCTGTTCTGTTAATTTTGATACAGATTTGTGATTTCTTACGGTATTATCAACTTTTTAGGTAGATATTGTGGTTTGTTTTTAGGTTATTGATATTTGAGAGTTCTTATGGTTCGATTGTTGTTTTGTTATTTGCACGGTTGATTTTGGAACGCTTTCGGTGATTAGAATCAAATTGTTTTACCCTGCGGCTACGTAACTTATCGGATTATTTGTTGTTTGTTGAAAATTGCCCTAATTTTTAGTTTTGCTTTGAAATTTGTGGAAGCCCTAATTCTCACCTTCTCCTTATTGACATTGAAAGGAGAGAAAATTAAATTGAAGTTTTGTTGTATAGTTCCTTCTTTTCCACATGGTTTGAAGTTCATTCTATCATGAGATAGTTAAATAAAATTTGGTATTACGTTGAATGTTTCTTTGGCAACTAATCAGAGATTTTGTACAGAAGAAAAGATATTTAAATGAGCTGCACCGTTGGATGTGTGTGTATGTATCAACAAAAACTCGTGTTTAAATAACCATTATATCAGACGATCGTTCCTGAACCAACGTTTTGATTGATTAGTTTTGTGAATTCACGATTAATTAAGAAAGTATTTTTGCGTTGAATTGTATCAATGTGGAAGAATTCGTTACACATATCTCGCTTTTAAATTTTTTTCAGTATATGTCGTTTTACCATGGCTTGTGTATGTATTTTGATGTTGATTAATTTTATGGTTACAGGTCTACCTGACGCTATGCTGTGCTTTAGTGGCATCAGCTGCTGGGGCTTACCTTCACATTCTATGGAATATCGGTGGCCTCCTCACAACATTGGCTTGCATGGGAAGCATGGTGTGGCTTCTGTCAAGTCCTCCTTATCAAGAGGTACACACCAACTTTACTGCCTTATAAACCTTAGCAGTCGCTTGCCGTGGGCCTCCTTTAGTTGTGCACTTTTGTGGTTATGTCTGTTATTGAATTTGAACTTATATTTTCGTTATTTCGGTGAGCAGCAAAAAAGGGTGGCTCTTCTGATGGCAGCTGCACTTTTTGAAGGCGCTTCTATTGGTCCTCTGATTGAGCTGGGCATTAACTTCGATCCAAGGTGTGTCTCCCTTCCTTATTGTCATTTTCTCTGTTTGAAAATATTGCTCCTGTTCTCTAGTGTGTTAGTTTTGACGGTTGTGTTCTATGTTAAGCTGCCTGTGTGAAATCCACAGTTTTGGGATTTTCAGCTTTCGAGTCGGAAGTGGGACCACATTGTTGTGTGATCTTAGGGTATTAGGTTTGGTCTTTAGATTTTCAGTACTCGATTTGAATTGCAGCGTCTTCTGCATTTGAATGCATCATTTTGTGTATTTGTGTTTTCCTTTCTCTTAAATGCTAAAGCATCACAAGAATATGCCCTAATTTACTTGGGGGAGTTGAACTCTACCCACAAAGGGAGTAGAATGAATGCTGGCTTTTTCAGGTTCAATCCAACCTAATTCAGTTGGTGACAGTCTGATCCTTGATTTTAACTGTTGCATTATCAGGGAAGTGTTTAGTGCGACTCTTGCAACTTAGCACCTCTCATTACTGTTTTCTTGTAGTAGCTTGTGGAATTCTGTGTCCTTGTATGAATTGTGCAATTCGTATATTTTAGAACTGACTATATAACAGCTTTAAAGTTATAACATTCTTGAGAGAGGCTTTTCTGATACGTAGATTTCTCCCATTGCAGCATTGTGTTTGGTGCTTTTGTAGGTTGTGCTGTGGTTTTTGGTTGCTTCTCAGCTGCTGCCATGTTGGCAAGGCGTAGGGAGTACTTGTACCTCGGGGGCCTTCTTTCATCTGGTGTCTCCCTTCTCTTCTGGTTGCACTTCGCATCCTCCATTTTTGGTGGTTCCATGGCTGTTTTCAAGTTTGAGGTATATGCATTGTTTTCTGCATGCTGCAGTTTAGCATCGTTTAATTTGCAAGTTGCTCTAATATTTTTCTTCCACTAACACCAACCCTCCTATTTGGCAGTTGTATTTTGGACTCTTGGTGTTTGTGGGCTACATTGTCTTTGACACCCAAGAAATTATCGAGAAGGCTCACTTGGGTGATATGGACTACGTTAAGCATGCTTTGACCCTCTTCACAGATTTTGTTGCTGTTTTTGTGCGCATTCTGATCATCATGGTAAGGGGAGATATTTCAATGGTTATGCTTGAAATGTCTGATCTTTTTTTATGTTTTGGCCATTAAATTGACTCTTGTTTCCCTTCTTTGCAGTTGAAGAACGCATCGGAGAAAGAAGAGAAGAAGAAGAAGAGGAGAAACTAGATTTGGTTCTCTATGGGCTACTGGGACTCTAACCTGTGTGGTTTTCATAACACATTGTGTTCACCTGAAACAAGCATGTTAATAGTTTGCTACTAGTTTTAGCATAGGCTGTGATACAATATCG
>JAJOOS010004925.1:0-18131 GCA_029582725.1 Solanum chiquidenum
TAATTTAATAGTATTTCTAGACTGTGCTAAAAACACCAAAGTTGATATTAATAAAAGTAATGAATAAAATGAATATTAAAAAATGTAATAAACGTAACCAATGACGTGTAAAAAAATGCAATTTAACAGAAATAATAATTTAATCAAAATGAACAAATATTTGAACATATTCAACCGGTTGTGACAAAAAATAACGTAATTAAAATTAATTGATGAAAAAACTAAAATTTTGATAAAAAAGGATAAATATCGATAAAATTATATTTTAAAAAAATATTTTGAACTGAATAAATAGAACTTAAAACTCATGAATTTTAAAATGTTAGGCCCAAATTGGGTGTCAACTACTGTCCCTTTCGTTAGATATGATTGATGAAATAAATCATGGACAAAGAAAATTGACAAACCCAATTTTGGCCAAACAGATGACCTTTATATAAAGTGTGGTTGGGAATGTGATGAAAGTCGATCCTGGACTTGCCTCCAAAAGGTTTCACGCTGTGTTGCATCCTTGGTGAAGAAGTCCGCACCTATGGGTTAATTGAGAATGCATCCTCTTGAATGTTCTAAAAAAAACAAAGATAAATCTCATTAGTAGAGACAAAATTAAAGAAAAATAAGTAGCATCTCCTACGATAAGACGAATGAAGATGATCCATCGGTAGGATATAAATGCATGTCCATCGGTGGGATGAATGAAGATGATCCATCGATAAGATATAAATTCATGTACATCAGCAGGATGAATGAGGATGATCCATCTGTAGGATCTGAATGTATGTCCATCGGTAGGACGAATGAAGATGATCCATCGGTAGGATCTGAATGTATATCTTTCAACACCAGCCTCATCCGACTTCAACGTGGACTAGATAGGGTGCACATCCTTCACCTCCGAATAGATGCGACTTAAATGCAAATATCTTTCAATGCAAGTCTCCTCCGACTTGAACGCGGAATAGATAGGGTGCACATCATTTACCTCCGAATAGATGCGATTTAAATGCAAATATCTTTCAACGCAAATCTCCTCCGACTTGAACGCGGAATAGAGAGGGTGCACATCCTTCACCTCCGAATATATGAGACTTAAATGCAAATATCTTTCAACGCAAGTCTCCTCCGACTTGAACGTGGAATAGATAGGGTGCACATCCTTCACCTCCAAATAAATGTGACTTAAATGCAAATATCTTTAACGCAAGTCTCCTTCGACTTGAACGCGGAATAGATAGGGTGCACATCCTTCACCTCCGAATAGATGTGACTTAAACGCAAATATCGTTCAATGCAAGTTTCCTCCGACTTGAACATGGAATAGATATGGGGCACATCATTCACCTCCGAATAGATGCGACTTAAATGCCAATATCTTTCAACGCAAGTTTCCTCCAACTTGAACATGAAATAGATATGGTGAATATCCTTCACCTCTGAATAGATGCGACTTAAATGCAATGGCTTTCTCGGCGAATGAAAAATGCATTGGCCCTCTTGGAAAATGGAAAATGCAATGACCCTATCGGGAAATGAAAAATGCAATGACACTATTAGCAAATAAAAAATGTAACGATGAATGAATCGATGATTATCCATGTAAGGAGGTGGATGGCTCGATGATTGTCCAACTGTAACGAGGTGGATGACTCGATGGTTGTCCAATTGTAATGAGGTGGATGACTCGATGATTGTCCACTGTAACGAGGTGGATGGCTCGATGATTGTCCACTGTAACGAGGTGGATGGCTCGATGGTTGTCTTAAAAGTGTCATCCTCTCAATGCTTTCACATGTTCCTGTACTTGAAAAGGAATTATTAGTAGACACAATGTCGCCTTAGCTAGCGACTTAGTGAAGAAACATTGAGAAAATATTATTTCAAAGAGAATATGTACAAAATGACTGATCACTTTGACACAAGTGAGCAACCATCATTTTGCTCTTTACCCCTTTGTGTTCGTTGTGACTCATGTCTTATTGGGGGATTTGTATGAGGAGTTGTTGGTTCGCCATGACAATGCTGGAGATTTGCAAGTTAACTTTGAACTTCAAGCGATGATGGATCATTTGAAGTTGACTATCAAACAACACTTTATGGAATTTTTGAGGTCTTCCTCAAAAATTCTGTCCTAGTTAGAATTTTTGGCAAATCTCAAAATGATCTCCAATCTTGACTTGATGGAGATATTACCTTTATTGTGAATTTTTGAGATATTCTAAAAAATTATGTCTCAGTTTTTATTACAAAGAGAAAAGAAAATCACACTGGGTACATGACCGAGTTGTTGTGGCGCCTACATATCCTGTTGAGCCAGAAATCAGGTCAAATGTAGTTCCAATCCTGTAGATGATAAAGACTGCAAAGAATCTGAGACAAGGTCATCAATAGAAAATGTACAGTATGAACATGATGAAATATGAAAATGATATTCCTTGCGATATTCAAAGCCTAAAGACAAAAGATATGTCACATTATTGGAACGTACGACTCAATGAAGTGAAATAGACGTCTCACACTGATGAGATTAGCCTAATGTCACATTTTACAGTGAACAAACCAAAAGGAAATACAATTTTTTTTTAAAAGGAAAGAATCTAAAAAATATGTTTTGCAAAACATTAAAGGTGGGTGCTTGCTCACCTCTTTTTTTTTCATCGAATAAACAATGTAAAGAGATAGTCAAATCTTGACTACAATTGGTACCAGGAGTTAGGATCGCATGTAAAAAAAAAATTCTTTTTTTTTTCTTTTTTTTCTTCTTTTCTAACTAAGATTGAATTCAAGGTAATTCCTACAGCTTCAAGTGGTACCTCAAACATACTTAAGTATCAACAAGATTTGTTCATCTTGCTTCAAACAAAGGTTTTGAATTGTACTAATCCTCATGTTTCAAGTGTCCTCACAACAAGAAAAGTCATATTTCACACATATTTCAAGCGTTTGATTTGATGACATTTTTCAAAGTACACTCACACTTACAAGAATGTTCAATGCATGTAAATGTGATACAATATGCTTGGACCTTATGTAAATCTCCACTAATGTGAGAACAATTGGAATGAGATCATGTACGGCTTGTCATTGGCTTGTAACATAGGCTTAGGGACGGGTAGGATATTTAATTGGAATAAGAGTGACTTAATTTCTCCTTGAGCGTCATGGTGATTTGTGCGTCTAACGATTGATACACCTTTGGCGTTTGATCCTCTTTGGTGTCTCCCCTTTTTCCGACTTCTTCTGAATCCTTATTCGTCAGAGCTTTTCCTTTTTTCACCCCTTTGTTTTGAATTTTTCTCCTCTTTTGTTGGAGTATTTTTCTTCTTTTCTTTTATTGACCTTGTAGGGGTGTTTCATGTTTCTTTATTTCTTTCAACCTCTTTTTTTTTCTATAGAAGTCGTTTTTGCTTCGTTGACTTTGAGAGACTTTATATCTTTTGCCTTTGGCAACTTCAAACTTGGAGCATCTCTTATAATTTGCACATCTTTGATGCACTCAAGAAGATTGGGCCAAAAGAGAGATAGTGCATGTAAGAACTGAGAAGGAGAATGGCTAAGATGTGGTTGTCCAAAGAAAAGGCTTCAGGCTCAAAGTATGGAAAATTAGGGATTAATGTCATTTGGTAGGCTTTGAAAAGCACAATCGGGTCAAAAAAGGCCTACAATTCTTTCCCAAACCAAACATTACTCAGGATTTCGCCTCGAAAAACATTCAGTCCAAGTTCTAGATCAACAGTGCAATGCAATTGAATTTTGATCTAAAAACTCTCCACACCATGCACATGAAACCATGAGGTCGGTTTTATTCTTATCTTGAATGTCCGCAAGAGAATTTTCAAGCATCGCAAAAGTACAAATGAGAGGGACCAAAAGGGTCTATAGTTTACCACAAAGTCAGTCATCTCCATAATATCACATATTTTTACATGCTCCTAACTGCATTGGTCCCATTTGAGCTGAAGACATGACTCTTTTATATATACACAATGTCTTTTTTTTAAAGAATGAATAAATATTGAATCCAAGAAGTGTTGCCTACGTATCTCATCAAGATGAAAATCAAGTGTGCGTAGTTCATGCAGATATGTCTTTGAAAGTATGCACAAACTATTTGAATTTTTTTTTTTTAATTTAAAAGAATGAATACCGAACCCAAGAAGGGCTGCCTACATATCTCATAGAGATGAGAATCCGGTTCGCGTAGTTCATTCATATATGCTTTTGAAAATATACACAAACTATTTTATTTTTCTTTTGACTTTTGGATAAAATAATATTGAACCCAAGAAAGATTGCCTACGTATCTCACCAAGATGAGAATCAGGTACGCGTAGTTCGTTCAGATACGATATAAAATAATTTCAAGATTTAGACAAACTCGGAGCAATTCTTATATCCTCTTAACTGTCTATTTTTGTACTCTTTGTTGAATGTGGCCTTCCAATTTATACAGTAACAACTTGTTGTTGTATTCTTTTTTGAATGTCTCATGGAACTATTTGTTCTCCCAATTATTCACAAATTGTTATCACCATCCTCGACTACAGTCGGGGGATGGATGGTTTTCCTACAAAAATATTATAAATGTGTGAAAGTAGGGCCAACATGAAAAATAACAAAAAATAAATGAGTGTGACATCACAGTCAAAGACTCCCCTAATTTATCTTTTTGGTTTGATATTAATGTCTGGTGAAATCTAAAAACTCAAATTTCGCGAGCCTTCCTGTCCCTTGCAACTTCGGACGAACAATGACCTCCAAATTCTAACATAAATCAACCTCTAGCTTAAAGAGAAGAAAAACTCAAAAGGTAAAAGTGTTAGTTCGTGTTCATAATGGATAATGCAAAATATCATACAAATAATTAATTAAACACATAAGCATTATTTTGATTAAAGACAAACTCAATTATAACACATAACATACAAATGATTATTGCACGTCCTATACAAATATGTGACTTTTGTGCCAAGGGTAGGCCTATCGATCTGAATGATGTATTACACCATTTGACAACATTCCATTGTCTCCCAAAACACTTAGTACAAATTTTATGAATAATTCAAATAGGATTACAAAATAAGGAAAAAAAGGATACAAATAATCAGTCTCACGCAGGGGTATCATCCTAAACTAAGCATTTGTGGAAGGTACTTCCTCTTGAGCTTCTTATCATCTCTAAATACCAACACCTTTTGGATGAAATGGTAACCTGTAAAGATCATTCTTCGACTAGAGTAAGCTATTAAAATAAACTCCCAACCCCGAGTGACAATGATTTGCCAAATGTCGTATACATCCTTCAAATTTAAACACATAAGTATGATTGTCCTTTATTGACCAATGAGTCAAATAGACACAAGGTCGGCTTCTAATAGGCCCAACACGCCTTGGGTGTTGGGTTGACTTAGTTCAAAATGCACTAAATTTGGAATTGGGTTTCGCTCCACGCTAGTTGACTAAGAATGACTTTTAAAAAACCGGAAACCCAAGCGGACAACTTAGGTTAGAACTCACGACAACCATTGAACGCATGACGAATCAATAAATTGTCGATCATTCCGAAAAATGATTGAGTATAAAAAAGTTTGGCTGCGGTTTCGCAAAACCGTTCTTTAATATACTATACATACATGTTGGAAAATGCCATGAATGCAATGACAATATACATATCATTAAATGAATAATGAATAAACAACAAGTATAATATACAAACAATCAAAAAAATATACAAGATATAACACAATAAAAGAAAAGTCTCCTCAATTTGAAAAAATGAACTCATAATGGTTAGAACCTCTATATCCCCAGCGGAGTCGTCATTTTGCTTACATCCCTACTTTATTCAAATAAGGAGAAACGTCGCAGTGACCAAAAAAATAATCAATAAGTCAATTTTAAAAGAAATTTAAGAATAAATAAGTTTTAAAGAAGTCGCCACCTAATTTTAGGAAAAACTAGAAAACCAATTAAAATATCTACGAAATCATTAGATTCTAGGTAAGGGGTTCAAGTTATTTCGAAGAAAAGGTGTTAGACATTCTTCGAAATCCACAACTGTGGGTTCCAACTGAATTCATTTTTTCAAATTGAGGAGAAGATAAAAATGATATACAAGTAAAATAAACATGCAATATATACAAGTAATAAAATAAAACAACAATATAATAAAATCTCTAAGTTTGCCTAACATCAATATATACAAAATAATGAATAAAGAGAATAATTCGAATTTCATTCGAATAGCTTCAATGGGAAACAACTCTGTGTACCTGTAAAGACACTTAGTAAAAGTGTTAGTAATAAATAAATATGAATAAAACTAAATAAATCAAATAATAACATATAAATAAAAACTCGTCTTATTAACATGGGAGGCCTTGGAAATCGATGGTAATTTCTTCATCGGCCAATTTTAACATACAAAAATATGAACTTGAACTAAATTTCCGTCTTTTAATATTGGGTTGGCCTCTAAAACCGAAAGAGAGATTTTTTTCATTGGCCAATTAAACATAAGATTTTTCAAATACAAAATCACAAAAAATTAACAAGGATAAAATAATATCCAATTACTAACCAACAGATCAAATCAAACGGTAACAAGAATATGAATAAAATAGATCAACAATTAGTAATAAATGAAACAAACATGAATTTACGGTCATTATAAAATGGAGAAAACTATATGACATCATTAACAGTAAAGGATAAAAAAAATATTAATAAAATAATATCATATATGGCCACAAAATTAAAATACTTTACAGGAAACTTTAACATTTGCAAAATATGTGTACAAGCAATAAAATTCAACATGAAAGATAAAATAACAACTTAAAGCAATCTGTAGCCAAAATAATCAACAATCAGTGATACAAACTGGAAAATCCAATAACAAACAAATCAACATGAAGATGGTAAAACAACACCCAAAACGAAAAACAATAATAGAGCAGTCCAACCAAATTTTGTCAAAAAATAATAAAAAGAAGAACGAAACTGTCAAATATTCAAGCAATACTAACGAAAAACATTCATCAAACAAGAACACAAACACCTAAAGATATACAAAATATAAAAGGGAGAAGAGTCACTTAAGGAAGCATTTTTCGGTCGAATCTTGTTGAAAACAGAGCTTGGAGCTCGCCGGACTGTTGTTTTGTACTGGGTTTTCGTTGTGGTTGGTCGGAGCTGCTAGTGCAAGCTTGAGCTTGCTGGTTGGTTCATTGGAGCTCTCTATTCACTGTGATTTGACCGGAAAAGGGACAAGGAGGTTGTTTTGGTTGCTGATTTTTTTGTGAAATTCGGAGAGGAAGTGGGGTTTTGAGTGGCTGTTCGGATGGATTTGGATGTGAATAGCTGAACAATTGAATCGGCTGGTATAGAATCAACTGCACATTAATCTTCCTCTATTCTATCAATTTCATTCTTTTTTATGTCCACATGTTTGCTTTAAAAAGGAAGTAAGGTCACCTCTGAAGTTTGAGAACCAGCTGGAACTTGGATTGCTGACTAATCTAATATCCTATCAAAGAAGATGAACTTGCAGGTAATATATTGTATGTAAGACTGACAGGCTTCGAATGAGGGATGGTCATTAGCTGATTGTTTTAGCTTGGGTAATGGAGGTCTGGGTTCTATTTTTTGTCTTGGAGTGAAGAAAAGAAGAAAGGGAGGAAAATGGGGTTGTTTGAGTTTTGGATTTGATGGTAGTTGCTTATTTAGTGTTGGTTATTTGTGTTTTCAATGTTTGGCTACTCCAACGATGAGCTTAATCGGAGAAGGAGAAGCTAATGGTGGTTTTTATTTTCTAATGGTGAAATTCACTGGAAAATGAGAGATAAAAAAATGTGAGGAAGATGAGCTTAGGTGGCACTTATGAGAGCATATAAGAGGAGAAAAAGATAAGAATTATTCCCTTTAGAAAAAATTCCTCCTAACCTAAAATATTTTTCACCCCTTTCATTTTTTGACCTAATCAAAACTTATATAGAAAATAATTTTACAGTGAGCTCAAATTGTGGGCTTGAGATTATGACCCAAAATTGTTGGTTAAATAAAATATCTCTGTATATAATTATTATCCTAATTTAATAATATTTCTAGACTTTGATAAAAACACCAAAATTGATATTAATAAAAGTAATGAATAAAATGAATATTAAAAGATGTAAAAAACGTAACCAATGACGTGTAAAAAAATACAACTTAACAGAAATAATAATTTAATCAAAATGAACAAATATTTGAACATATTCAACCGTTTGTGACAAAAAATAACGTAATTAAAATTAATTGATGAAAATCTAAAATTTTGATAAAAAGGGATAAATATCGATAAAATTATTTAAAATTATATTTTTTAAAAATATTTTGAACTGAATAAATAGAACTTAAAACTTTGAATTTTAAAAATGTTAGGCCAAAATTGGGTGTCAACACTTGCATCGGAAAATATACAATTATTTTATTACGAAACTTATTTCTTTCGAAAATCTTTCTATTACCTTTCCACTCTATTCTTTCAATGATTAGATTACATTACGCTGGAGATAGTAGAGGGATTTAGGTAAATTTTCATTCAACTGATAAAAGGTTTAAATGTTTTGTATATCTACATTTGAAACGGTAGAGTTATTCCTTAAAATTGCAAAAACATTTTCAGAGGCTAGAATATTTGCAACATTATTTTTTTCGGACATGGTTTTTTAAAGGTTACAATCTTGGGTGGATAAAGACAACGAAAGAATTTTTCAAGATAAGATAAATAAAACTATTTAGGAATAAATCTAAAGCTCTGATACCATGTGGAATAACATAGTTGAATAATTTCATTCATATCTTTCTATGTCATATACATAACTTTATATACATATGAGATTGTGGGAAAGATGAATACATGTTTTGTATTATAATGTGTTATTATAGAAGGAAAAAAAGCCTAAAGTAAACAACTTAAGTATCTTAATTACTACTCCCTCCATTTCAAATTAATTGAATTGTTGAGACATATTTTATTTTTCAAATTAACTTAATTGTTCAATTTTCAAGACAATTTTTAGAATGTTCTTCCAATTTTACCCTTTATTAGTTAGTATTGGAATTAGTTATTGATTAATGTTTAGTTATTTTAATCATAAATTTGACAATAATTAATAAGGGTAAAAATGGAAAATTATACCTAATTTATGTCTTAATCTTCTTTTCTTAAAGGGTGTGAAACACCTCAACAATTCAATTAATTTGAAATGAAAGGAGTATTATATAGCAATAAAAAAAATTTCGCCTACATGGAAATAGTTTTTTTTCAAAGTTAGGTTTTAATATTAAAAAAATATATAATTAGTCATCCACGATTTTCTGACGTTCCCTTATTTTCTCAAAACAATTTACCTTCCACGATTTACTTAGATTGGTTATATATATTCTCTCCTATAAAAAGAAACTTTCTTAACAAAAATAAAACTCTCTTTCTACTCAATCTGGTCGATTGTTCAATCATGGATACCAACAGTTATTCAATCCTAATTCAACACAAAGACATTGGAACGCATCAGATATTAGTGATAAATTAATATTTAATTGGTGTTATTTTAAGTGATTTTTCTAATTGATAAATCATGATCGTTATCTTGTAGTATATTATGTTGGATTTATGTTTTTGTGTTACAATCTGAAAAACGACGTTTAAAATCACTTTCTCTTTACCCTTCAAATTTGTATCAACAATAGAATCTATTTTTTGTTGAACTTTGTTGGTTGAGAATGAATTAATAACAATACACTCATTGATTATTTTAGAGATTTTATTGTCGTCTCTAATACCTACGTTTACTGGCGATTGAGTGAACGCATTCAACTCAGAGGATGGTCTTGAACATATAATGGGCGGACTATCAACCACTACAATAAATTTATTTAGCCTAGGGTTGTGTAACATCTCGCAACTAGAAAGAATTTTAAAATCTGGAAATAGTTACTTTTGGAAAGAATGAGAAAATCTGAAATTTTTTAAGTAAGTTAAAGTGGGTTTTTGGTCAACTTCAAACAACCATAACTACTAGCTCAGGATCAGTTAGGTGTAGTTCAAGATATGGTTGGAAGCTCTTGAAATGATCTTTTCAACGCCGTCAAGTTTGCGCGATTCCGAGTTCGTATGAGTGAGTTATTATGCCCTTTGGAAGTTGAGTTGTTGGATTAAGAAAATGTCCAATCCAGAATTTTAAGGGGTATTTTAGTCTTTTCATTGCCCTATTATTTTAATCCATTCTTAGGAGTTTAATATGGGTCAAATCAGATTTTAGTCAGTTTTAGAATTTGGGATTTCACGCTAGGGCTAAGGAGAAAGGAGAAGAGAAAAGAAGAAGGCGAAAAGGGAAAATTCATCAAGATCGATCAAGAAAGTTGGTGTTTCGCCAAGGATTTGCTTCTACCAGGTATGTGAGGCTTCCATAACATTGGGATCGTTCTTTCACGTGCCAAATATATTTATTTCAGCATGGATTCGGTCTAAAAGAGTTTGAAAGTTGAAAGTTCTTGAATACCTATTCTTGTTTTGATGTTGTTCTTGAATTTGACTGAGTTGGGAAGTTTCTGAATTCGTTACGTCGCATCTTGGAGTCGTTTTGAGTTAGGTTCTTAGGTACATTTGCTGGGTATCTGTATCTAAAAGTAATTTGAGAAAAAGAATCAAATTTAGGCGAATTGGGGTTAGAGAACGAAGTTGAAAAATTCGTCGGACCATATTTGAGGTCAATAGCGCGTCGCGCCCCCACTCCCCAGTTCTGAAAATTTCTACTTCGCGTCGCGGAGCTGTCACGGAGTCTTCTGCCTCAAAAGTCATTTTCGAAACCAAAATTTAAATATGTCTCTGCATCGCGGTCCCACCTTCAAATATTGATTTTTGGTCTTTTATCATGTTTAGCTATCTAGAATCATTCCTTAACAACATGAGAACTTTCCAATCACAAATCAAAACCCTTGAATCCAGAATTCGATTCAAGGATCAGTTAAAAGTCAAGTCAAGAGCAGTTAAGGTTAAAGTCAAGAGAAGTCAAGAGTCAAGTTAAGATAAGTTCTTAAAGTTTTGAAAAGTTTTTCACAAATGTTTTAACTTTATTTTAAGACTTGAGTTTTGAGTTCAGTAAAGAAGTAAAGTTGAGGATCTTCTCTTCAAAGAAGTATATGGGGACTATGTATTTCCAAAGAGATTCAAAAATATTTTCACATTTTAATAAGAACGGAAACTGAGATTTCCAAAGAGCCTTCGGGCTATTTTTAGAATAGAGTAATAGCTTTCTAAATGAAGCAAGAAGGGAAACTAAGATTTCCAAGATAGCCTTTGAGCTAAGTTTTTGAGCACTAATCTCAAATCACAGAAAGAAGTATATTTTTAAAACATAAAGAGCTAGTATATTTTTGGGAGTAGTATTGAGCACCGATATGGGGGGGAGTTCAGATAACTCACAGCCCCCATAAACCATGTAGCCACCATGGGTAGAAAATGGTCATACTTTTTAAATGAACCATTTTCACAATAGACTAGTGGATCCACTTAGTTGTTTAGGTCATATACCTTTGACCGGGTATAGGATGCGCTGGCAGCGTGAGGAAGATCGTTGTATCATCACTATAGCTCTTATGTGATGGTTGTCGGTTAGAGAAATTCCCACATAAGTTATTGTATTTTTATATACATCAGTTTATTGTATTTTTACATACATTTCAGAGTTATGTTGTATCCTTGTAGATACACAGAGTTGACATCATGTTTTTCAACAGCTTTTCTTTATATTGCACTTGCTTTAAACTGCTTTATATTGAAATGAGTTCAGTTAAGTATTCATGAGTTGAGAAGAGCCAGGTAAGTGTTTCTTTCAAATTTCCTTTCAAGCCTATGTTGTTTTAGCATTCCAACTCGCATACTCGTACATTCAATGAACTGATTCCAGTTGGCTTGCATCGTCTTATGATGCAGACACAGGTAACTAGGATCGGCATTCCAGCGCATCGTTGATCCATCGAGTAGTTCAGAGTCAGTCGGTGAGCCTCCTTGTATTCTGGAGGATCTATTTTCATTGCTTTCTAGTTAGTTCATTAGGATGTTGTGGGGTTGTCCCAACATCCATCTAAGTTGTTTTAGAGGCTTCATAGACAGACAGTCAGTTAGTTAATTCAGTTGTCTTTACTTTTCATTTCTTGTGTTAAAGACTTGAGTTTGCCTAAATGACCAGTTGAATGTTCCTTTATAACATTCTAGTTTCTTCATAAATGTTTATGTGATGAGTTAAGTCTTCCGCTGAGTTAGTAAGCCAGGCCAAGGGTTCTCTTAGAGCCAGCAATGGTCTTCGAGTGCCAGTCCCGCCCAGGGTGTAGGCTCGGAGCGTAACAGGATGTTCCGCGGAGTTCTATCCATCGAACTAAATAAATGGGTTAACAATAGTGAAACTATGGTGAAGTGGATGGTAAAGAGATGAACTGAATTAATGTAAATGGTTCAACAAAGGATGTGGACAGAATAAGATGGAAGAGTTAAGAGATATGGACGGAAGAATAAGGAAGGGTAAAGACATTCGACAGATGAAGAAAGAAAGTTTAAATTTACTAAGAACTATAAATCACATATGGAATAACTACACCAACTTTATTGGTAACATAAAATGTTGTATCAAAAAAGGAAGAAAATAAATATGATCCCTATGAAAGGCCAGTAAACGTAAAAAAAAAAAAAAAAACAACATCAAGGAAACGTGTATAGATGAGTCTATAATAGGAGAGATAAGATTGATAAAATTTAATAACCTAATTATACTCCACAAAAAAAGGCACGTAATACTCGCCTTACCCGTCATTGAAACACAAGCTGGAGACGTATCGGCCTATATTCCCACCAATGTGATCCCCATTACTGATGGACAAATCTGTTTGGAAACAGAGCTCTTTTATTGCGGAATTAGACCTGTTATTAACGTTGGCTTATCTGTCAGTCGCGTCGGGTCTGCCCTGGGCCTACCTCCATCCCTAGAGGAGCCGTATGAGGCGGAAGCGCCTATGTGGGTCATAGAAAAGAAAATACATAAAGCCTAACAAGCGAGCCATGCTTCCTTGAAATTTGCCAAAACTGTCATCACCTATGGTTGATTAAGAAAAAAAACTGGAAATAAGAGACCTGGTTTTTTTTCCAGTTTCTGATTCCAGAATGTCTGCATCTATTGTTCTAGTTATAGATGAATGTTTAGATGAACTACACCTCCTGAATTACATCCCTCCTTGCCTCCCCCTACTTTGTCAATCACAGCCGTCTCGTCTATTCTATTCTCGAAAGCGTGTAGACAGAAGGCCCTTTTTTCGGACTGTCTTGTTTTCAGGCCTCCACGGCCGTCCGGGGTTCTCCATTCTCAGAAAGCTTCAACTTTCCCACGTGTGCGCAAGCTTGCGAATAGTTTCTGCGATCACTTTACGTAATTTATTAAACCGGTTTATGCTTGTAGCTACCCCCGGGGGGAATACGTGTAATAGCCCCGCGGGGAACCCCCGCCCGGAGGCGGGAATCTCATTTAATTTGTCTCTGCGATTGGGCCCTGAGTTCACCTGCTTGCCCGAAGATGAAGGGGAAGAAAGTTGGACCTCAGGGAGTTTTTCCAGAGCTGAATTGCGCGTGCACTTCTGCCAGAGCAGAATCACGTCGTCTTTCTCAAAGTTCTCTAGCAAGGGTGAAGTGATCAAGAGAAGTTGTCCCTCGTGATCAATCTGAAGCGCTACTAACAAGAGCATGAGAGAGGAAAATCTAAAAAAAACAATTCACTTAAATACGAAACCTAATTATTTTGTTATGTTTATAATTTTAAAACTGTGTTTGTAATTAGATAGAAGTATATTGATATTTTGTTAATTAAAGTCTTAAGTAGTATATTATTGTAATTTTCACTTATAAAATTTGTTTTCAAAAGATTAAGACTATACCATTTCACTAAAATCCTTTAGGAATTAATGAAAGATTCCTAAGTACAATAGTTGTTTAGTGCACGATTGTCGTAAATGCATTTTATCATTTTTTATTTTTTTTTATGAGTATATAAATTGTAGTGAATTTTAATTCATAAATTATTTTATGATACACATGGCATGAATCTACAAGACCATTGACCATTACTTGATGTAAGAGTACTTGACCGAATCTTTTCCCCAAAAATTGGATCAAACATCCGCCTATGAAATAAGGAAAAGTGACATTTATGGGCATCAAGTCTCACGCTTATTTGCCTTAGTTTGGACGTGAGTTTCCAAACCATTTTTGGCAAGAATTCAACACTTTGTGCTCTCCTTTAGGGCTCCATGTTGGCCTCATTTTTTCTTCTTTTGGGTTTAGACTGGGACCATGAAATATATGTAACACTTAATTTACTCTTCGCCATTATTCTTGAGCTCATTTTGGCTCTTATTTGACAATAAGCATCTTCTTGATTATCTATTGAAATTTATTAATTTTAATGGAGGTATGCCACCGTGGATGTTATAATAAATGTTCTTGGAACTATATTTTCTCCTTAAAACTAGCCAAACACTAATAAATAAATAAATAAGAACATCACTTATTTTCTAGGAAAATATTTTTCTTCAACCACACACACCTTTCATCTTGTCCTTGTTATTATTATTTTATTTGCTTAAAACGGAAGGATTTTATTTAGTTAATAATAAGGTTCATCTATACAAAAGGAACTGATCTATATGACATATATAGTTTCAGCAACATCTCTATCGAGAGCAGTTATTACAAAAGAAGGAGACTCTTCAAAAATATAAGGTTGGTTAATGTCCATATTTAGATAATTTGATTTCTTTCCGTATGCTGCTAATAGGTCTCTACTGCATTAGCTTCCCTCGATATATTCTCCCATATGTAGGAGTATATATATATATATACTGATTTAGTATCTTTTAGAATAACATAGTAGACTAATTTCATTCATATCTTTCTATGTCATATACATAATAGATTGTGAAAAAGATGAATACATGTTTTGTATTATAATGTGTTATTATAAAATTTATTTTTAAAAGATTAAGACAGTACCATTTCACTTAAATCCTTTAGGAGTTAATGAAAGATTTCTAAAGTACAATAGTTGTTTGGTACATTCCTAAGTATAGTATGTTACGATTGTCGTTAATGCATTTTGTCATTTTTAATTCTTTTTATGAGTATACAAATTGTAATGGATCTCAATTCATAAATTATTGTATGATACATATGACTTGAATCTACAAGACCATTGACCATTATTTGATGTAATTGTACTTGACCGAATCTTTTCTCCAAAATTTGGACCAAACACGCGCCTATGAAATAAGGACAAGTGACATTTATTGGCATCAAGCCCCACGCTTATTTGCCTTAGTTTGGGCGTGAGTTTCCAACCCATTTTAGGCAAGAATTCAACACTTGGGGCTCTCCTTTGGGGCTCCCATGTGGGCCTCAATTTTTCTTCTTTTGGATTTGGATTTGGACCATGAAATGTGTGTAACACTTAATTTACTCTTCGCCATTATTCTTGAGCTCATTTTGACTCTTATTCGATGATAAGCATCTTCTTGATTTTCTATTGAAATCTACTAATTTTAATGGAGGTATGTCAAAGTGGATGTTATCATAAATATTCTTGGAACATCTTGCCCTTGTTATTATTATTATTTTATTGGGGGAAAAGATATAAATTTCCCCTTGAACTTGTCCCGAAAAGTTAGTTACACGCTTAAATTATCATAGTGACCTATTACACACCTATACTATTCAAAATTGAATTTTCTTACCCCCTAAAACTGACATGGCAAAAAAGGCGCATCAGTTTGAAAAAAAAAGTTAGAATCCTCTTTCTACCCCCACCCCCACACCTCTTCTTCTTCACACCCCACCCATTGTCTTCTTCTTCATTTTTTATTTGTATCACACTTCTTTATTTTTTTTATCACAATCTAAAAGCACAAAAAAAAAAATTCGCAATTAGGTTAATTCCCATAGATTTGTTAGTGAATAATATCTAGAAAAATTCGGTTGATTGTTTCTATCTTTTTCATTTTTTTGACTTTGTTAAAGAAATTTTGGTTGTTGATCAATTTTTGGGTTTGGTGGTGATAGCAACTTTATGGGTTTGATGGTAATGGGTGGTGGGTGGCAAAAATTAAAATAGGTAATTGAAGGTGGCGAAGAAGAAAAAATTGATATTGATAATTGTGGTGGTGGTATTTGGTGTTGGGTGACAAAGAAGAAGAAGAATTGAAGGCGATATAGTGGTGGTGAAGAACAAAATCAATAGTGAAGGTGGGGCCGAATATGATTTTCCGATGAAATGAGAATTGAAAATGGGTGGGATTTAGTGATGAAGAAGATATAATTATTAAAGAATTAAAATAATTAATTAGGGATTAATTAGAGTAAAATATAGTTAATAAAGAAAAGTTAATTAATAAAGAAAATAAAATAAAAAATATATAATTTATGACATGGCGCTGATGTGGCAGCGAGTGTAATACACCACATAATGTGAGAGTGGTGTTACACGTCTCATCTCAGGGTGGTAATAAATCCACTTTTGAATAGTAAAGGTGTATAATAAGTCACCATGATAGTTTAAGTGTGTAACTGACTTTTCGGGATAAGTTCAAGGGGGAATCTATGCCTTTTCCCTTTTATTGGCTTAAAACGGAAGGATTTTATTTAGTTAATAATCAGGTTTATCCATACAAAAAGAAACTCATCTAAATGATATATATAGTTTCAGCAACATCTCTATCGAGAGCAATTATTACAAAAGAAGGAGACACTTCAAAAATATAAGGTTGGTTAATGTCCATATTTAGATAATTTGATTTCATTTTCATATGCTGCTAATAGGTCTCTACTGCATTAGCCTCCCTCAATATATTCTTCCATATGTAGGAATAGTGATCTACAATCAGCGTAAATATATGAGTAAATGAGATTGATGTTATTCAGAGTGTTGAGCAATACTTGAGAGTCGGTTTCCACCAACAATTGTTTAATATTATTTCTTTGAGCTAGGTTCAGACCATGAAGAAAAGCTAATAATTTTGCATGATGGGCGTTTTCAATTTTTAGGACCAGATTGAAAAGCCACTTCAATAATTAAATTTGGTGTAATTGAGTGTGATTACACTGTCTGGCCTGTTTGATTAGCCATGCAATTACTCTAATCAACCTACTTATTGATTTCACCCAAAATACATAAGTAACTTAAGTCGTACTACATAAATGTCACCCAATACATAAATTATCTTCACATGTATATGATAGGCAATTGATTGATTTGTTGGATTATTAATATTAATATTAATATTGCATGTGCTATAATTTTGTGACAATAATAGTACTCTAACCTGTCAGTACTCCGTTGTAATCTTGGCAAATACTATCATGTTTTATTATTGAATTTATTAAAAATAGATAGTCATGGGGCATAACATGGACAAATATTCAGTGCTACTATAAAATACTTTTTGTGTTTATTTTCAAAACAATTAATTTTAGTCAATCATTGATGTTGCTTAGATCTAAATAAACAAGAGGGACAGTAACCCATTCCCTATTCAATAATAGTTGAAGTAGTTGTGAGTTGGTAAGATCTTAAAAAATAAATTTTGCATTCAATCAAATTCCCACTCATCATTCATTATATTTTATTATTTTCTTAATTATTTTAAAGATAGGCAGGAAATAGTATAATTTTATGGGCAGCATATTTTGACATCATCATTTATTATGGAGTCCGGAGCCTAAAGAACAAAAAAAAATTGTCAAAAATTCCAAAAGGGCACATCACTTTTTTTTTTAACCAAAAGGGCAAAATCGCTGCTGTTTTGTAAAAAAAAATTATTTTTATTTTTTATTAAAAATCGTTGCCACAGCAGCGATTTTGTTTAAAAAAAAAATTTAATTAGTAAAAATCGCTGCCATTGTAAAAAAAAAATTCTTTTTTGCTGTGGCAGCGATTTTAAGTCAGAATTTTTTTTTCTTTACACATCGCTGCAGGGGTAGCGTTTTTCATGCCGAGTACTATTATTTTCATGCCTATTATTAATTATTAATAATATAAAAATGATAAACAAGACGA
>JAJOOS010004926.1:0-23841 GCA_029582725.1 Solanum chiquidenum
TATTAAACAACAACAAACAATACAGTCTAGCCAAACATTGTATCTACCATACAGTACAGTACAATAGAGTACAATACATTATGAAACAATGGGTAACAATGATCCAAACAGAGTGTTAAAGACTGCTAGTTCGAATCCTATCCCAACATTATTCTTCGTGCGATGAGAATACATTCCTTGTGAGCCACGTGTTTCTCTTAAAGAAGAGGTTTTTGCACCACTAGCTCTTTTACGAACCGTCATTTAGAAGCCTTGATTTCGAGCTTTGAAAATTTTATCTAAATGTTATCGACCAAACATGATGATTAACATATAGAACCTTTTCTCTTTTTTCAAATCAATGATTCATATATTCAATTGAGATCACAAATTGCATCTAATGAAGTAAAATTTTGTAGTTCTTTGTCCTGTTCAAAAAGTGCCATTTCTTGATCAGCCATAACAATCCAAGCTTCAATTCCACCAGGAAATTCTTTAGAATCTAATAAAGCAATATTATTTTTTATCCCAAGAGTCGCGACAATCGTCAAAATAGGCTCACCCCATCCAAAGTTTGCTTCATAAATTGGAAATTTACACCAACTTGAAATTGTTAACACGCGAAAATCATCCCCTTGACTCATAATAATTTTTCCGACTTGTTTAAAATTACTATTTACAAACTCAAAACCATCCTCTCCGCGTATTTTCTCCACGTAATTACCATCAATTCTCCCAATTGCACTCTTTATTTTTCCTACCAATGAACACCATTCATGTTCCACACTTGCTATACAACTTGTTACTAAAAAAAAGTTACCAAATGAATTTTCATTAAAGGGTGGAACTATCCTTTGCCTTATATTCACTGGAATAATTGCAACAGAGTTACACCCTTTTGCAGCCATGAAGCATTTCCATAACAAAGCTATAATAACTTCTACACGTGTCGCGTTCTCATTGTAACCCCAATTTATCAACTTAGCCTTCATTTTAGCTATATTTGAACTAGTAAAAATGATTCTTTTTACTACTAATTTTTCAGCTACAATATGAATTGGCATGTTGTTAACATTTAACGTGTTATCAATTGTCCCTCTCGATGGAAAAATTGACGATAAAGAGACGAAAATAGAGTCTTTTCTTACCTTGTTGGCCCCTATGTTCTTCAAGTGCATGTCAGATGCTTCAGAAGTAGTATATTTATTAAGGATCTGGCACAGGTGCAACAACATATCTGGAGAGTCCGTGCAACATGTATTGCTTCTTATTAATCCTTCACTTGCATTGCTCCAATTTTTAATGAATTTACAAAGGCTAGAAGCATCACCAATCTTATGTGAAATGGAGATACTAATTGCTATGCCACCACAATTGAATAAGTTAACTTGAATGGCTAAAAGTTCTTGAAAATTTGATAAGGTGCCATTTGAATTGTAAGGTGTGAGTTGGACTAATTCATTGGATTTTGGATTCTTGATTATGTCTAAAAGTGAAGCATCCACTTGTGATTCTTGATAGTAAGCTCCTTCATCATTGCAATCAATTGAATATTGGGACTTCATTCTTCCAGCCAAAGGGTAAAATTGAGTTAAAGTTTGTGAAAGTGAAGTTTTTAAGTGGTTGCATATTTGTGATTGTGTGAGGTTTTCACTCTTTTTGAAGAACAAAATGAGTGGAATTGAAGAATGGGGTATTAATTCATCTATGAAAGAGATTTTGTGGTATCTAAGTTCAATTGGAGTTGGGGATGATGGTTTGATAAGCTCTTCGCAAATCTTGGCAATTTTCATTTTATTTTCTTGAACATGTATAGAGGAGAATGTAGCTCGTTTCTTGTTTATATAAGCAACTGAGTTTAACTTCTATATACTGACAGAATAAGCTTAAAAAGTTGTCTAGTTGTCTCATAACTTTTATATTATACTAATAAATATTAGTTTAATAGATTGAAAATAATCGTTCTAATGATAATACAAATTTTATTGCTCCACTTGAAATTTCTAATCATAATAAAAATTCTTGAATATCACATGGACACACATATATATATATATATCAACTCGACTGAATTCATGTGGTGGACTAGTTGTTTATAGGTTAAACTTAAACTAGATTAGAGCCCGTGCTAGTACCGGTCTAATATGTGTTTTTTTTTTCTTAATTTACGTGACATAAATAGAATTTGGAGAGTTGATTAAATTTTAATATGATTTTTTGATATTTTAAGTTGTTAATTATTACTATAATTTATGTACATTTTACATAATTTTTAATTGTCTCAATTTATGTGTCATTAGTAGAATTTCAAGAGTCAATCGAACTCTTTATGTGTCTTTTAATTATTTTAAGTTGTTAATTATTATAATTTATAGTACTTTTTACGTAATTTCAAATAATACTCCCTTTGTTTCTATTTAGTTGTCACCATTTTAGATTTCGCGTCCCTTAAGAAACTAGGTAAGTTTACCATTGTACCTTTATTTAGTGTTCTCTTAAAGCTGAATTTTCAATCAATGAACATGAATTTATTTATTTTGCTTAATTAATTTGACCAAATGGACATGATTTATTTACTTAATTTTCATATGTTGGTTAAATATTTATTTTCAAGGCTAATAACTCTCAAGGGTAAAATTGAAAGAGTAATGTCATTTATGCATTGGTTTTGTGAAACGACAAATATTAAAAACATCTATTTTTAGTAAAGACGACATGTAAATAAGAACAGAAAGGATATATATTAGTCCCTTTTTCCCAATTTATATGGCACACATAAAATTTCAAGAGTCATTCATAAGCAATGGATAAACACTTATATTCAAACTTTACTTTGTTTTGAATAGAAGAACTAACAAAAAAGATAGGAAATTATGTATGGCCAAAGGTTGATTGTATCCACGGTGGAGAAGATCAGTCCCTAGATTTTTGCTATGTTGCTTGGACTCTCCAAAAATATTGATATGCCCTTGTCAGATCCTCAAAAAAGTAACAGCTTTTGAAGCATCTGACACACACACCCGACAATACTTTTTGAAAAATTCCAAGCAGCCCTTAGTTTTTAGCTATGTTGCTCATACCCTCCCGTAAATGTTGTCAACACCCTTGTCGGATCATCCAAAATGTATAAGGAGGTTCCGAAACACACTTGACAGTATGAAGAATCCGAGCAACATAGATTTTTTTAGTTGACACACTAGTAACCTAGTAGGTAGTGCTTGTATATCAGCAAAATTCTGGCAGCCCCTAACTTCCTGGACACATGAAGAAAGAAGTCATTTTCTTTGTATTCTACTGTAATTCAGCTTGAATTCAATACTTTCTTTGAATAATAGTAATATATAAATATCATTTTTTACTCCTAAGTTTTATCACACTAATAAAACACCAAGAATATTCCTAGTTACTTCGTTTCTTCATTTCATTTCTAAACTTATGGATAGGGAAAATATCATTTTCCTCTTCTTGCTAGTACTAACCTTTTTCACTCTTCAAACTTCAACAGCTTCTCAGATGTTGGTTTCTCGTAGACACCTTGTAGGAGAATGGCGATTGTTGCACAAAAGTATTGGCATAACCGCGATGCATATGCAACTCTTGCATAATAACAAGGTAGTTATATTTGATAGGACGGATTTTGGACGTTCTAACCTCTCCCTTCCAAGAGGGCGCTGTCGTTATAATTCCCATGACTTGGTCCTACACAAAGACTGCTCTGCTCACTCTGTTTTATACGACATTGCTAGCAACACGTTCCGTCCACTAATGGTCCAAACGGATACCTAGTGCTCCTCTGGTGCTGTCCTCCCAAATGGAACGTTAGTACAAACCGGGGGATACAATGATGGAGACCATATAATACGTACTATAGCACCTTGCACGGGTGAGAATTGTGATTGGTTTGAGCTTCCCCGGACTTTAATTCAACGAAGATGGTATTCAACTGACCACATCCTTCCTGATGCACGAATAATCGTGATAGGGGGAAGAAAACAGTATAACTATGAGTTCTACCCAAAAACTTACAGAGGTAACTCTGCTTTCAGGCTACAATTTCTCAAGAGTACTCGAGACAGGAAAGACGAGAACAACTTGTATCCGTTCGTGTTCTTACTACCAGATGGAAACCTTTTAATTTTCGCGAATACACGAGCTATAATTCTTAACTACAAGAAAAATCAGGTGGTGAGGGAATTGCCTTCCATTCCAGGTGATGAACCTAGGAACTATCCAAGCACTGGCTCAGCAGTATTACTTCCACTAGACGAAAATCGCCCTATGGAAGCTGAAATCATGGTGTGTGGAGGAGCCCCTCGGCGTGCATATGGACTTACAGCTAATATGGTCTACATGAAAGCCCTTTCAAGTTGTGGACGGATCAATGTCCGCGATGATCATGGTAGATGGAAAATGGAGACAATGCCAACGCCACGAGTCATGAGTGATATGCTAATACTACCCAATGGGGATATTCTCATCATAAATGGTGCATCAAGGGGAACAGCAGGCTGGGATAACGCGCGTTCCCCTGTCACTAGGCCAGTGATTTATCGACCTAACATGAGGAGATACAACAGGTTTTCGGTCATGAAAGCATCTTCAAGACCCCGGCTTTACCATTCCTCAGCCATTTTGATGACCGATGGACGGGTTCTAGTAGGAGGAAGCAATCCACAGGAAAACTACAACTTCACTGGTGTGGAATTCCCAACTGATCTAAGCTTGGAAGCCTTCTACCCGCCTTTCCTAGCCCGAAAACACAAGCATCTAAAACCAACAGTCCTCTCTATAGATGAAATCCTGATATACAAAAAAGCATTTTCTGCGACTTTCACAGTGCCTAGATTCTTGAGAATGGGGACTGTTTCAATCAGGATCATCGCGCCTTCATTCACCACACATTCTTTTTCGATGAACCAACGAATGGTTGTGTTGAAGGGAGTCGTGGTTGTTGCAGTATCTGCTAATACTTATAAATTCACAGCATTTAGTCCATCAACTAAAGAAATTGCACCTCCAGGATACTATTTGCTCTTTGTAGTACATGCTGGCATACCAAGCTCTGGTATGTGGGTGAAAATCCAGGATAGTACTTGACATACACAAACAAGTGTGATAACAAACAGTGACGGAACCAGAATTTTATACAAGTTGAAACGTATGACCTAAAGCAACTTTTGAAACCCCTTTATCATTTTACAAGAATTTTCCTTTTGTCAAAGGAATTCAACAGCTTATATATAACTAAAAAAAACTCGTTTTAACAATTTTCTAGCAGAGGGGATTCACCCCTCTGTTCAAGCTAGGTACGCCACCGTTCATAGATTATTAGTGTTCTGTGCAAATTGATTCGAATATTACATTTGTTAATAACAAGGTCAAATACATCAACGACCTTTTAGACTTGTCAACAAATTTCAAATATACATGTGGAAACCGGCCTATTGAACACCTACATGTTAGTAAAGAAAATGTGTCTATTAAACACTTCATTGACATTCAGTTAGAAAAATAAGACGTATAACATATAATAATCGCTTTAACATGACAAAATAACAAATAAATTTCATTTCTTTTTTAGAATATATAGGGGAAATGTGACTTTTTTTTCTTGGTTAATTAACTGAACTATTAGATGTATGCTTGCTTATTTGTTTTGGTTATAGAAAATATTTGACCAAGTTTTATGGGGAATTTGTTTATGTGACAAAGAGTCTCCTCCTCCTCCTAAAAGGAGACCAATCACATAAAGTTTATGCAATAAGAAATCAATAGTTCATGCTTATGTTTAGACGCTACTCAGGAATTGAATTTTATGAATTCGAACTTAATATTGAATTCATAACTCATTTTAATTATAAATTTGCGATTAAAGTAAGAGTTGTTTTTTTTTTTGAAAAAATAATAATTTATGAAACACTATTAAATGAAACTAAAGGGGTGACAATGTAATTTGCTATAAGTATATTGGATCAAAAAGCAAACATATAACAGATCATCTAATCATCAAAGAAAATCCAAGGGATCCACGTGATACAATATACCCATAAATAAATATTTGTTCATGTGATAATATTTAAAATTTAATAAAAAATTATATAATATCAAAGAGGTTTACATATTTTTTAAATATATAATATCAAAATTTCAATAAATGTGTATTGTAAGGTGGTCGAGTTGATTGAATATATATTTTTTATTAAATAAATAAGTTTGAAATTGCCCCCTCCGCCCTCCTTAACCCCGCTTTATACTTCTTCAATCGAGCTCGTCCCACAAATTTTGACTAGTGAAATTTACCTTTTTTTATATTGTCTAAGACCTATTAAATATAACAGAAATATGACAATACTGTAATTAAACATTTTAAAATAAAACTTTTTAACAAACTAAGAGAAAATAACGTCATGAGCACGTGTCAAAGTATATCTTTTGATACCTTATCTAAATCAAAAAATTTCAATTATTGCAATTCTAGTCCAAATTAAACAATTGAAATATTAATCATATAAGGATACGGATAAATCACAAATCCTTAATATTTTTTAAAGTAATAAAATATACAATAAATTTTTTTTTGTACTATATATACACTCTTGTTTGCTGGCATAGAATTGTGTGAAGCTAGAGTTTTTCTGCTTCTTAAACCAAGAAACCTAAAAACCCATCTCAGATTTTGTACTGGTAAGCCTTTTATCTCTTTAATCATTCTTGTTTTGCAGATTACATGTCGGGTTTCTTAAAATTGATAAAAAAAAAATGGAGCGTTTTGGTGATTTTTGATCTGTTGTGGATGTAAAGTTTGGGGTATTTTTGTTGAGATCAGTGAAGGGTAAGAGCTGAATTTTGTTTCTGGTGATGATTTTTTGGTTACATGAGATTGGTGACATAGTAGATTAGTGATGGTATAAATTGCTTAAAAATTTCTTGATTGGATTATCTTTCTTCTTCTTTTTATTCGATTTTTACATGGATATGAGTGTTAGTTCTGATTATAAGTTTTTTTTCTATATGGAGATTAAAAAGGGGGGTGGGGGTGTTAGTATTGGCTATATAGTGATGATAATTGTGTCATGATATATGGTGATTATTTAACTATTGGCTAATGTTTTGTGATTAATGGTGTTGCTAAAAATTGGAGCTTTTTTTTCTTTTTTTTAAAAAGAATTTGATTGGTTATGGGTGTAAAGTTTTTATCTTTGAAGTATTTTTGTTGAGATCTACTCCAGGATGGGGTGTGGAGGCTTGAGTAGTTAATGGGATTTGAGAACGCTTTTAGTTACAGGTTTTACTTAACTATTGACGAACGTTTAGTGATTAATGGAGTTGTTTATTTTCTTGTGCATTGCAGGTTTGACAAAGATGAGAGAAAGGAATATTGGGAAGTGTTTGTTATTACTTCTTTGTTTGAATGTGGTCTCAAGCGTAGTGGTAAGCAAATCTCCGGTTCTGCGCCTTTGGATATCTTCCTTAGTATGATTGTCATGAGTATACACATATAATTAGATGTCTAATTATGACCAATGCATATTTTTTTGAGTTCTTTAATATTTGTTTTTCAATTATGTTATTATGAAAAAGTATATATGTCTCATAATGTACGTCGGTGTCATCCCAAATGTAGATTGCTGCTGCTCCACCAACTTGTCCTGCTGATACTGGCAGTGATTGTGGGAGTGATTCAGGTGAATGGGAAGGGGAATTCTTCCCTAGAATTCCAAAAATTAAGTATGAGGTAATAATACTAATATATACGCATTAGTTACAGAAATTTTAAGTATTGAACTTGTTGGTGAATTGGGATATGTTATTTGACTGAATTTTAATTGCTAATTTTAGGGTCCTGCTAGTAAGAACCCGCTTTCCTTTAAATGGTACAATGCCGAGGAGGAGATTCTTGGGGAAAAGATGAAGGTTAGTTGTGATCACTTGTTTTTAGGATTCTTGGCAAAAACTATGTGATTTTGTACTTATATTTTTTTTGTTTGATATAGGATTGGATGAGATTTAGCGTAGCATTTTGGCATACATTCCGTGGCACGGGAGCTGATCCATTTGGTGCTCCTACAAAGACGTGGCCGTGGGAAGATGGTACCAATTCCCTGGCTATGGCCAAGAGAAGACGTGAGTTCATAGATCACTATTTCTTCCAATTTAGATGCAACTCTAGTTTCTAAGTAACTTTTGAATAGAACTTGTTTCTCACACTATTACTAATTTACAGTGAGAGCAAACTTTGAATTCCTGGAGAAACTTGGAGTAGAAAGATGGTGCTTCCACGATAGAGACATTGCTCCAGAGGGCAAGACCCTTGAGGTAAATTTGAGAGAATGCTAAGCTTCTAGAGCTTTTATTCTGCATCCCCATCCCAATTATAAAGTGGATTGGCGAAGGTCATGTCTGATTGTTGAATCAGCTGTGTTTAATGTTCATAAACCTCTTATCCCCCATTTACTTCTAAATGCCGATGGATCTTCCATCTCTTACGAGCATAAAATCTCTGTTATCCCGAACAATCTGACATTAACTCAAAATATATGGTTTGTGTTATAGGAAACAAATGCAAACTTGGATGAAGTGGTGGCTCTTGCCAAAGAGCTTCAGGTAATAATTAGTTATTAGTTTGATGAACAATTAAGTTGTAAACCAACTATCATAACTTTTTCCAACAGAAAATGACTGATGCCTTCTTAATCTAATACCAGTTATACTAGTTAACATGATAAGTTGACATTCTATCTTGAATACTTCCCTCTATGTGGATTTTACAGGGAGATAAAATTCATCTTTTGTGGGGTACCGCTCAATTGTTCCTCCAGCCTCGCTATATGCATGGTGCTGCTACTAGGTATGCATTCGTACAGAATTGCCTTTGATTCACCCTGTATATGTAAAGAGTGCTCATGCTTGGGAAATGTGGAATTGCAGCTCCGAATTAGGTGTATATGCATATGCTGCTGCTCAGGTCAAGAAAGCCATGGAGGTACGAAGTTCTGCTTTCCTCTTTTTGTGACTTTATATTATGAGATCAGACAATTGACGAGAACTCTGATTGCTTAAACAAATACAGTACTTGAAGTAGGATTTGCTTGAACAGTACCTTTGCGTGTGTTTCATTTTCAGGTTACACATCATCTGGGAGGAGAAAATTATGTCTTTTGGGGTGGTCGAGAAGGTTACCAGAGCCTCCTGAACACAGATATGGAAAGAGAACTTAATCATATGGTAAGATTGTCACCTTAATATTTATCAGCAAAATTCAGATATGTTAATTTCACAATTAACAGATTTTCTCTTGTAAACAAGATAAAAAACCCATCCTATGCTTGTGTTTGGGGCCCAATTCAGAAGAGAGTATCCGCTACTGAATTTCTTTATTTTGTTTAAGATTGCTTACTGTACTGAGAAAATGTGATTTTCAACTCCTTGCAGGCAAGGTTCATGGAAGCTGCTGTCGCTTACAAAAAGAAGATTGGCTTCAATGGTATTTCAACTTAACCTGTTCTAATATTGTAGAATTTAATTTTCTGCCATGGAGCTCAAAGTTTTAATAGAAGTGTAAAAATCTCCGATTTGACATCTTGTGTAGCTCGCCAATCTTATTAGTTTGTAAGTTAACCTCACACGCTATTTGATTTGATTCCAGGAACATTACTAATTGAACCAAAGCCTCAGGAGCCAACAAAACACCAGTATGTTTACTTTATGTGATGCATCTGCTGAGAATGTGATCTCCAAAAAATTTGCCTAAATTACTTGTTATATTAATCTAGGTATGACTGGGATGCTGCAACTTCTGCTAATTTCTTACGCAAATATGGGCTTATAGGTATTTAATTCATTCTTCATTTCCTTCATAGTGCATTCTCAAAGAAGTGGCATGGGAGCTTTGTTATTACATTTTTGAATAAGGGGGAATCATTATGATTTTCATTTGTGTTTTCTGCAGGAGAGTTCAAATTAAACATCGAGTGCAACCATGCCACTTTGGCTGGTCACAGGTTTGTGGTTTTTCAGTGCAAAATTAAGTATGCCTGTCTTTTGCACCTTATTAAAACAAATTTGTGTTTCGCAGCTGCCATCATGAGCTTGAAACAGCAAGAATTAACGGTTTGCTGGGCAACATTGACGCAAATTCTGGTGATCCCCAGATTGGTATGTTACATGAAAATATGAGAATACTTATCAAACATGTCAATGTTTTCCCTTATGACAGCTATAATACCACGAAACTTGAAGATATGAAAGCTTATCCATAATGCAGGTTGGGACACAGATCAGTTTTTGATGGATGTCGCTGAGGCAACATTGGTGATGCAAACCGTTATTAAAAATGTCCGTGATTAGACATACCCTTTTTAATTGCTAGAAAACTGAAAAGTGTTTATCAGTCAAAAGTCACTAAATTCTTAACTTTTAACCGCTGATCTTTTGTTTAAACAGGGAGGACTGGCACCAGGAGGATTCAACTTTGATGCAAAATTGTTAGTTCTATACTCTGCTATTACCTTTTGTTTTCCATCACGAATTTTCGACTTTGACAGTAACGAATTAGTCAATATCATTCAAGTGTGTCTTAATCCCAAACTATTTGGGATTGGCTAGACAGAGTAACTAATCCAAAGACAGTACTTGTTTTGTTATCCGTCATATCAAAAGAGTGTGTTTTTAAGGCTTGGGGATGATGGTTTTTGTTCCTCCTAATAGGCGGAGGGAGAGTACCGATGTTGAAGACCTATTTATTGCTCACATTGCTGGTATGGACACTCTAGCCCGTGGCCTCAGAAATGCTGCCAAGCTAATTGAGGTGGTGTTCCTTTCTCAACTACTAACTTAATTTCCAATCAACCAATATAATAGCTCAAATATGCAATAGCGTACTTAATTTTCCTTTTTTGCAAACAGGATGGCTCGTTGAGTGATCTTGTCAGAAAGCGATATCAGAGTTTTGACTCCGAGCTTGGTGCTGCAATTGAGGTATTGTTTTACTATCACCTTTTCGTTTTCCATCCGTCTCCGTGTTATGTTCAATAATGCTCGAGAGTAAAACTCCTTGTTCTCTAACAGTCTGGGAAGGCAGACTTTGAACTGCTCGAGAAGAAGGCGCTAGAATGGGGAGAACCTAAAGTTCCTTCTGGAAAGCAGGTAACATTTTATAGACCATGGTTATGCTTACAATGTTCACTTGCCATAAATAATATTTCATTATTTGCTAATACTAAAGTTTAGTATTAACGAATGACGTTCTGATCATCATTATCTACAAATACTGAACTTTAGTATTTGAAATACCAGTGAAACGTATTTTCAAGTGAAATTTACTGTTGAAACGCCACTTATCGTTAATGTCAAATACGTTCTCTTTTTAAACCTTCAACCAAACATTGTCATCTAATATGCACATATCTGGAACTTATTTTTGTGTGTGTGATCTTACTTTAATTTTTTTGTTTGGTTCAAAATATTGCAGGAGCTTGCAGAGATGATTTTTCAGTCAGCATTGTAGAAATCAGAGTTTTATACTTTTTAGCAGCAGCAGTAGGAAATAATATTTTATCATGGGTAGGAAGAAAAATTGAGAAATAAATATTTTACATATTCAGTGTATGAGTTTCCCAGTGAATTTTTTAGTTAACTGATTATGAAGAAAGTTGAATGTTTATTACTCCCCACTTCAATGACTACCATGCTTCTGAATATATTTTTTTAATACAAGTTACTATGTAAAAAAATAACTTTTTATGTGTTGACGATGTAAAAAGGTTTGGACTAATTCTTTTTAAAATCTCAAACAAGTAGGGATTGGCTATTTGAATCGCCTCATTTGAGAGTGCCTTAGTCCTAGTTGTATACCCAAGCAATTTAGGGATCATCTATTTGAATATTTAAGAGTGAACTAAATGTCGTTTCATTTAAGAGTGTGATTTAGTTCGATATATTTAAAATCGATTAAATAACCCTTACCTAACATTTTACACATATCAACATGACAAACTAATTAGTATCGCCTATATATATATATATCTTTTTCTTCCATTATCTCTCCGTTTGTTTTTTTATCTAATTTTAGACTTACTTTGTCCTCTTTTAACACCTCTAGTTGACATGGTAGGCTTGGTCAAGCCATCTCAAGTGAATTTGTCTCATTTTATCCTCTTTGTGTTATCATTTTCTAATTTATTATACACACAGTACAATATTGTTTTGTCTAAAAATCTTCCTTTTTTTATGAAGTTATCTTCAAATCATTCTGTTGAACTTGCCTTTCATTTTAGTTAAATAATTTTCTATAAACATTTCTCCAATTCAATTATCCAATTGTTTCTGCTTTATAACTTCATCTATGAGTTAAATCTAAATTGTTTGTCAACTTTACTCTTCTTCTGATGCTACTAACTAAGCTTTAATATATAGTTAGTCTCACTTCTACTCATCATAAAACACTTGTTTTTTCGCTAATACCGCAAAAACTATATGTTAAAATCAAGATCAAGACAAAAATACCAAAAACGGGAAAGAAACACAAAAGAAAAGATGAAGGGAAAACCATTGAGCTTTTCAAGAAAAGAGAGTGTAAATTTAATCTATGAGTCAAAATAAAGCCTCGTATTCTCATTGTCTGTGATAAGTATAAACATTATATCCGAGCAGTTCGCATTAATCAGAAACTATGGCAATTAGAAAAATAATTGAAGGCCGAAATCGATTCACACATTAATACCAAGTTCTCTCTTGTTTGTCTTCACAGTCTATCTGCTGCATCGTTTACAAAAATTTAGCCACCTCCGGATTTGAGTGTATTACTCAACCTACATTTAGAAGAATCGAGAAAAAAGGCATGAGAACGATAGGTTTATTTGTGTATGTGTGTGTGTTCAACTCATGTGAAGACATTTCAAAAAAGAACTGCAAATGTGATATCAGCAAAGCAAAGCAAAAGAAGAGAAGTTGAGGCTGAAAAATGCTTGCATAGCCTTGGATCGATCCTCTCATCCAAATAGACTAACCAAGTTTGACATATATCACTTTGTTTGTTAATCTTAGTTTATCAAATTATCTTTTCATTTTTGCTCATCTTTTCCAAAAAAGACATCCCAATTGAACGGAAGCTTTGGAGCAACGGTAAAGTTAACCCTGTGCAACCTATAGTTCACGGGTTCAAGTTGTGGAATTACCACTGATCCTTGAATCATGGTAGGCTTCCTACATTTCATCCCCTTAGGGTGTGACCCTTCCCATGATGTTGTGCACCAGAGTGCCCTTTTTTTTCCAAGGAGCTCACTTAATGACAAATGAGAACACTGGTATGACCGGTGGAATCAACTAGAGTTTCAAAAAATATGGTTTGCATTCATGACATATAATTGCCGTGGCAGCATAAAAAAAGGTAAGAAGTTGAGCTCACCAGTCCAAGCCTTCAAAGAGCCCTTCTCCTTTGATGGCAGAAGTCTTAAAAATAGCCCACTGCCTATTTTTAATCTTGTGCAGCTCTAAGGCCTCAGTCACTGCAGCATCATCAAGTGCACCAGGAAGATCCTGTCAACAATTGAAGACTCTAAATAAAGGATAGTGAATGATTACGTGCTTATCTGAACAGACGGCTAATGTCAGTCTGGATGTGAGTTGGTATTTCTGTGTCGCACGTGCACGTGTGAGAGAGTGAGAATGCAAGTTGGCCAAAGAAAGAACAACAACGACTACACCTTAATCCCCAAACTATTTGGAGGCTGCTATATGAATCATCTATTTCCAATTGCGCTCCATTGGGACTATTCCAGTCCAATAACCAATAGTTTGTCTTTCAAAACAAACTAGGGATTTTCTGAATCTAGAGGTTCTATAAATCTCAGACTATCCTTGCATTGGCATGCAAATCTCTAAGAGGCAAAAGAAGAACTATGTAGCAATTTTAATACTACTAAATAGTAACTCAAAACTATGGCTTAATAATGAAAGAAAACATTGCATTTATTCCAGGATCAAATGGACCAAAGCTTCTTCCTCAGCTGTAGAAAAAGAACTAGCAAGGACGCAAACCTGCTTGTTAGCATAGATGAGGACGACAGCACCCTTCAACTCTTCCTCCTGGGAAGAAAAAAAAAAGAAACATGCATCATCAATGACCATCCTCACAAGTAACATGCATCGTAAATGCTATTCCTCAGAAGTCAAATAAAAGATAGGAACCAGAAAGCTTAACTAGAAATTAGAAAATTCAAAAGGAAAAAAATAGATGGCTTCCTGGTAGTACAAATTGTATTTCTATTATTTGTACAACTTTTAAAAAGTTGCATCTCTGGCACCCACACAAATACAATTCTACCATAAGTAGAAATTATTCCCCACTTGCAGCAAAATGGCTCTTTAACTTGGCAAAAAAGTTATAGTATGAAAAATTCAAAAAAAAAAAAAACATGTATAGGCAACCTTTCCATTTTCAAGTCCTTTACAATGTTCCTTTTTGCGAAGCTTTTGAATTGAAGGACACGTGTCACTTTCAGGTAGCAAAGTAACCACGGCTAAAAAATCACTCGGAGAGATTTTAACTTCCATCGAAAGAGCAGCAAAGACCTAATCTATAACCTCACTAACCATGTTTCTCCATTCAACTCATCTCAAGCCAATATTATATAAAATAAAAAATACTCCCTCTATTCCATATTAAGTGAACTTGTGACATAAATTGAACATTACTTTCCACGTTTACCCTTTAAGTTATTGTGAAACTACTCTTGAAAATAGAAATAACTCAAAAAAAATCATAAATATGAGCAATTAACTCTCTTGAACTTATCACCTAAAAAATGTAAATGAAGGGCAAAAATGGAAAAAAGTTCAAACATATATCTAGAACTTTGAACAATTCACTTATTTTAACTATGAAAAAAAAAATCAGTTAATATGGAATAGAGGGAATATTAGAAGTTCCCTATAATTTCTATTGGTATATAAATCTCTGACAAAGCTAAAAAGAACTCCTAAAAACCATGGGGCCTGAAGGAAATGTATTTAACATGACTGAAACATATTCCAAACTAATTGGTAAACGTATTAACACTAAAACATATCTCAAACTAATTGTTGTTGCCTGTATAGATTCTTATCTCCCATTGTGTTGTAACTTCCGCTAAATCTACATGAATTAGATTATAGGAATTTTGAGACAATTTCCTTCCATATGATTATAAGTCTACTTTCATCCATTTTCTTTAAAGAGAACTAGAAGAAAACATTGTCAATCAACTTGCACCACCAAAAAATATATATCGTACAACTTTTACATTAAGTCCTTTTAAGAAAAAACAAAGTCATAGAAGACCTCTGTAGAGCCAATTCTAAGAACTGCTTATTCTGTAATCACTTTGCTAAAACAGCTTTTCAAAAAACACTCTTACTTTTCCTGTTTTGACAAGCAGCTCCCCTCTACTCCACAGAGTTTCATCCAAACACCTTAACTCAATCAAAACAAATATTTTAAACACCTTCAATGTTGTGTGTTCCTCACTCGCCCTGACATGGATGACACATCAAACCCACGTAACATGTAAAATTAAAATAAGTTTGAAATACCAAAAAAAAAATGTAATGAAAAGGACAAAAAAAGTTCAAAGAATTCTACAGAATATATCCCCCCTCCCCATTTTATTTGTTTCTCTTCCATCTCCCCTTCGAGTCATTTGCCTCTCCATTATTTTCTTCTTTCTCCCCCTCGGTCATTTTTCTCATCATCTTCAATCCCCTTCTTCAGCCTCCCCCTTTCATTTTCTACCATCTACAAAATTTGTTTAATCCAAGAATAATAACTATAAGCATGAATAACAAATATAAAGGGTAGTCCAGTGCACTAAGCTACACTATGCACAGTGTATGAGGAAGGGCCGAACCACAAGGTTGTTTCCACAGCTCGAACACGTGACCTCCTAGTCACATGGCAGCAACTTTACCAGTTACGGCAAAGCTCCCCTTCATGAATAACAAATATATGGACGAAAAAAATAACAATAAAGTGAATTTTTAATTGTTTGGTGTCACCTCTTCAAGAAACGTTTATTGGCAAGGAAAATATGTATTGGAGCCTTGTGATGACACTGAAGTGCACACTAAGTGTAGCAAAACGCTGAACATGTTTTGAACCTCGCTTTAGAGTATAAGTGTGCTTTAAACGGGTCTTTGACAACAATGGCACGAAGGAGCCAAGATCCGTATAAGGACACTAGGAGGAGACCTTGAACAATTCTCAATCGTGATGGGGTTACTCCAGGGATCAGCTCTTAGCCTGTTTTTATATGTCTTGACGATGGATAAATTGATGCGTCATATCCAAGGGGAGGTACCATGGTGTATGTTATTTGCACCATGATCCATCGAGGATTTGAAATTAGTAACTAACTTTTCCATATAAGTATTATTAGTATACTGTCATATTATCTTATTCTCAATTTTTTATTATTACTCGTCTCCTTTGCTTTATCATCACTCTCGTATTGTCTTATTCTTTGAGTTTTATTAGCATATGGTTGTTTTCTTTTGCTTCAATTATCGTACTATTTGCTACTGCTATTGTTTTATTCTTCATCTTTTTGCTTTAAATTCCTTTACTCAAGCCGAGGATTTTCCGAAAACAACCTATCTACCTTCCAAGGTAGGGGTAAAGTTTGCGTACACACCACCCTCCCCAAACTCCACTTATGGGATTATACTGGGTATATTGTTGTTGTTGTTGTTGCTGCCTTATGCTTCTGGTTAACTTTCTATTTTGTAGTTTCACAAGTTCTATATATTCTGAAATGACAATTCCGGGAGTATTATTGTGTGTTCAGAATTCCTTCACTTAACAGGAAAACATTGAAAAGGACAAGTATTTCTTTTGCAATACTAGCCGACAGCCGTTGTTTTGGTAAATCAAGTTTGCTTAGCATTCAGTGTCTGGATCCAACATAAAAAGATACGTCCTATTTAGCAGCAATTGGTCACAATTAGAACCTAATTTTCAACAAGCAGGATATATATATATATATATATATATATATATATATAAACACACATATACATATAGAGAGTGAGAGAGAGCAGCAAGGAAAAGGTACCTCCAATATGGCGTGGAACTCCTCTTTAGCAACCACGAGCCTATCAGTGTCACTTGAGTCGACAACGTAGATTATAGCTTGAGTATTAGGAAAATAGCACCTCCAGTATGGCCTAAGCAGCAAAAGAACCCATTAAGGATCTTTCCACATTTCAAAAAATCACGAAATGGGAGACGAGATATACATTATGATGGCAATTAAAAGTTCATACATAGTAGGTACACAGTATCAAAAGATGCTGAGATAACAGTATGAGGCTTAACCAGGGAAACAAGAGTGATTTACGAGAACCTCCGGAAGATATAGACCTTGTATATAAAGTCATTATATAGTTCAGTTTTTGAGGCACTAAATTGAAGAAGCAACCCCCAACCCCAAAATGGCCACAGAAAAAGTGCAGGTTTGACTCAGGATTTACTCATGCCTGAAGATATCTTTTGATAAAGTAATAAATTTTTATTAATGTTTGTGCAAAAAACAAAACACCCATATACATGTATACCAAAAAGTAGAAAACATATATGTCATTGTACGAAAGACACCAAGTCATCAATACATAAAGGAATTTCATGGGTGCACCGAAACGAAATAAAGGATAAGAGGGTAATACTCAATCGTACAAAATTCACCTCTACCCACTCAAAAGCTCTCTTATTTATCTCTTAAAATAATTCACATAAGTGCTGGTAGCGCAACATTCAAACCCTAGATATTTTCCTTCTTTTATCATAGTGACCATAGTTCCAAATGAAAATAACCTCTTTCACAGTGTCTGGCATCACCCAAACTAGCCCAAACCAACTAAGGATTTCCCCCCATAACCTCGAAATTGCCAAACAATGAATGAAGAGATGCTCAACACCTTTGACATAAGCAACCTTCCTCTTTCTCAAATTCTTAGCCGCCAACATCACCCCTCTTGCTTCTAGCCAAGTGAAAAGAAAAAAAGAAACACCTTTCTCGATACTTTTTGAGATCTAAATCGAGCTATATGGAAATGCAATCTCCCCCCTAATCAGAAACATTTCATAATAAATTTTAACAGAGAACACTCCATTATTCCTTGTACCCACCTCTATACAGGCATACATCGTGGCTATCCTGCAATATACAAGCATACTTAGCTTGTGGAGCAAATAGACCAAGCTTTGGAACTCTGCCACCTTCCAGTCCTAAAGACATGTGACGGTTTCCTTAAAAAAATATGCCAATCGTGAATATCTGAATTAATAACTTAGCTTGTAGCCTACAACCTGGGAATCCGATACATATTGTTCCTTTTTAGATGAAGAGTCAATAAACTCTTACCAGCAGTGTGTCAAAACATCATAGAGTAGAGATTTGGACAACAGCATAAGCCTGCTATAGCCTCACAAGATTCATGAATATCAGTAGTAGAGCTCAAATATATGGAAATCTTCAAATTTGTTGTCTTCACGTGCTATCTGGCTCACAAAGAAAAGCCCATAGTTGGACACAAGACATCTCTTTCCCTGGGTTCTTTCTAAACTAAGCAGAGAGAAGAATTTTTAGTGTTCTCAAAACTAAAAGAACTTTTTCCTCAATTGATATGGTTTCTGAGACAAGATCTTCAAGGTAAAATTTATTGCATTATTCAAGCTTCTCCTAGTATGTGTTAAGGCCAAACCACTTTATGGCATATTTTGTCAAGGAATATATATTTAGACAGAGTAGCAAAAGGGTAAGACAAGCTCACTGGGACACATATAGTAATTCTCCAATATGCTACAACCCTAAGACCGAGACGAATTGCCTAAAAGGAAGATGCCCTATTTGCCAAGTCCATAAAGCATTTTGGCTATAAAGTAGTCACACGGATAGCAGATAAGATCTGCCTATACTTGCTGTAAAATGTTCTATAAGCTAAAGAAGTGGAAGTGGTTGTCTCGCGGCCTAATATTAATGCTGAAACACTAAAAATCAACAGATCAAATTTCTAGACACTGCATATATTGAGAAAAAATCAAGTCTTGAATACATCGAACTTCAATTTTCAGCTTAATAATCCCAAATTGACTTGTTATTTCACATCCTCACTGATGAGCCAATTCCTGAATCACTGGATCCAGTTCTATGCATTACCATCCATTGAACCCCATCAAAGAGTGAAAACTTGGAAGGGAAGGAAATGAACCACTTATGACATTGGTCATCAAGTAAAGAACTCTAGATATTGACTAGTGTGTGCAGTATGACCTTTATTTATAAAAGACATCAAAAGTTTGCACTAGCACCTCAACTACAAAAGAGATGGAAAGACTAATAGGGGAGATGAGCATACTAATCAATGAAGTTAACATCCACCATGCACATTAGTAGATTTCAAGATAGATACAAAAGATATATATGTACAATTCTTTTATTATAAGTTTGAGAGCCAGTTAGAAGTTACCTGATACTAGTCTGCCCCCCTGCATTATTGTAAAAAAGGTGAAAAAAGAAACATGATTAGAAGAAAGCCATATTGTTGATTCTAGGTAGAGAGGAAAATAAATAGAAATGATGCTATGCAGAAGAAGCAACAAAAGCAAATCTGTCAAAAACACCCAAAAAATAAAGAAGTAATTATAAAGAAAAAAGGGAAACGAGATGAGAGGAATGAGAAGAACCCTTAACAATGATCTTTGATCTGAGCAATCAGAGAGATCTGCACTATTACGCTTCCATTTTTATTACAATGCCAAGGTGTAGTTTAGTATTTTCTCTGAAGGGTAATATTCCTCTTTCTCTGTTTGCCTTTAAGCAGAAACAAAATTCATTTTTGGTTCATCACATTATCCCTACCTTTCTGCCTAAAGCTCTTCAACCACAACCTATCCCCTATACTAATCATTCTTTATGTAACCCTTAGTCGAAATCTTAACATGATATAGCAAAACAAACTTGATGAGGAAAAGCGTAAATCACTAGGAAATGTAGCTAAAGGAATCAGATACTACACAAATTAAACAAGCCGAATAGTGAAGTTGTTCAGTGAAAATCAGCAGAAACTCTCTTTTTTAGAAGATAAAAAATCAGAAGCTCTTACAGTAAAGACTTGGGATATACGTCCACTACATGAAACTACACATTCTTTAAGCAGTAAGCAGTAAGAAGTAAGCAGTGAGATCACATGCTGATAATTGTACAACAACATACAAAGTGTAATCTCACAAGTAGGTCCGGGAGGTAGAGTGTATGCAGACCTTACCCCTACCTTGGGAGGTAGGGAGATTGTTTCCGATAAGACGCTCAGCTCAAGGAAAAGCATATCAAAGTAGATGGAAAAAGAAATAACGGAAGTGAAGATATCATGGAAACATACTATAGAAAGCATGGGAAAGCATTCTAGGAAAAAAAACAATAACTATACGTCACATGCTGAGAATTGTGTATTGAGATAATTCCAAGACTTTGACTAATTTTTTCGTGGCAAGTTAGCCATATGCCGATATAGATAGCTTTACACAAAGTATTTTCAGAATCACTGACAACAAATTTTTCCAACTCGTATCCTACATTCAGGAGTGCAAGTTTTTTTTTTTTTGAAACTGTTAACTTTAATCTATATATCCACAGGTATACTACAACAAAAGTGTAGTTTCCATTCAAAAGTGTTACAACTTACAGAATAAAACAGTCTTAATCTAAACTGCTGCCAATAAACAATCTAGCACATCAAAGATGTCTTCTGTCCTAGTTAATATATCTTGTTTACACCAAAAATAGAGAAGAGCTAAGCAGTCCATCTTGATCTTCTGTAAGCTATTCTGCCGATTTTCAAAACTCCTATTGTTTCTCTCTTTCCAGATTGTCCACCAAATACATGCTGGGACAAGTTTCCATCTCTTCTCCTTGTCAGAAGCATTGCCATCTCTATTCCAGCTACTCAGGAGTGTAAGTTCAGTGACAGGACTCATGAAGCGGACATGGACATGAGGCTTAATACACACGTCATACTCAAGAGAGGAAGTTTCAAGTATCTAGGTCAGTAATCCAAGGTGTGAAGAGATTGACGATGATGTCACACATCATATTGGAGCCGAGTGGATGAAATGGAAACTTGCATACGGTGTTTTGTGTGATAAGAATGCGTCATCAAGACTTAAAAGGTAAGTTCTACCATGTGGTGGTTACACTGACTGTGTTGTATGGGGCAGAGTGTTGGTCAATCAAAAACCTCCATGTTCAAAAGATGAAAGTAGCAGAAATGAGGATGTTGAGAATGATGTGTGGGCAAACTAGGTGAGATAAAGATTAAGAATAAAAAACTCCGAACAAGGTGGGGGTGGCCTCCGTGGTGGACGAGATGAAGGAAGTGAGGCGGAAATGGTTTAGGCATGTGAAGAGGAGAAGAGCACATGCTCTTGTAAGAAGGTGTGAGAGGTTGGTAATGGTCGGTCTGAGGAGAGGTAGAGGTAGGATGAAGAAATATTGGGAGCCAACCGGGAACCTTCTTTCCAAACTCGCTCGACACACAAAAGAAAAGACGAAAGACGAGAATCGGCGCAAGGATCAAAACACTTAATAGACATAGAAGAGCAAAAGAAATGCTTCCTAGCCTACCGAAAACTCGGTTGAAGCTAGTTAGGTCCTCCGGTCAGTCAAGTGTTGACACCGGATTTGGTTTGACCTTCCTTCATGTTTTTAGGCAAGACATGGCACAGCTACATCTTATCGAGAGTATGACCCTTGATCGGAGAGTGTGGAGGTCGAGGATTAGAATAGAAGATTAGTAGGTAATCCAGCGATTTTCTTTTCTATTCCAGGAGTATAAGTATTATTCTTGTATTTTCTTAGTCTTAGAGCTCTATCACAACCTGTTGTTTCCCTTGCTTTAATTATCCTTTTATCTAGTTGTCGGTTGTTGTTTCTGCCGTTATTAGTTCTTTTTCACTGGTCCTTGAGCCGGGGATCCAAAGAGTTAATTACTTCCAATGTTGTCAAAGGCGCACTTAAAGTGTGCTTAAGCCCTCAAGCGAGGCTCAAAACGTGTTGAATGTTTTGCCTCACTTAACATGTGCTTCAATCTCCTCATTAGGGTCCTAAGACATACTTTTCCTTGCCAATGAGCCTCTTACACTAAACAATTGATGTTTCACGTTAGAGAAAATGATCGAAATGGTCTTTCATCTATAGGGGTTTAATTATGTTGGTCCTTTATATATGTCACCTTATCCAAATAGTCCTTAATGTATATAAAAAGAGTATCATTTTGATCCATAGCCCTAAAAACTAACTAAAAAGTAAAAAAAACTGTTAAACTTAACTGTGGTTCCCACACTTGGTGGATCCTTTCTTCCACCCTCTTTCTTCTGCCATTTCTTCTTTTGTATCTTCTTTCTTCCACCATTTTTTCTCCAATTTTCAATTGATTTATTTTTCTATTCACTGTCAAAATCCTCTCTTACATACAAAAGTTTCTCCAAATTTCAAAAAATGTTTGTAAATTCAAAATCCATTTCAACAATTCCAATTCTGCAGAACCCCCATATCAAAGTGTTGCAAGTAACAATGTCACTTTCGTTCTCTAAGTAATTCAAACATTTTTTTCAGTCTCCCAACGTTGCAAAGCGAATGCACGATTATATCTTTTAAAATTACAAAAATAAAAACTGAAATGACAGAGATGGAAAATAAAAATTCACTAACATTTTTTTTAAAAAATTGAAGAAATTTGCATGTAAGAGAGGATTTTGGCTATGAATAGAAGAATAAATCAATTGGAAATTGGAGAAAAAATGGTGGAAGAAAGAAATGGCAGAAGAAAGAGGGTGGAAGAAAGGATCCACCAAGTGTGGGACCCACAGTTTTGTTTACTTTTTAGTTAGTTTTTAGGGCTAAGGACCAAAATGATACTCTTTTTATATACATTAAGGACTATTTGGATAAGGTGACATATATAAAGGACCAACATAATTCAACCCCTATAGATGAAGGACCAACATAATTCAACCCCTATAGATGAAGGACCATTTTGATCATTTTCTCTTTCACGTTATCGTATTTTTTTTAAATTTCTTTGTTCATATATTTGTTACTCATGATTATAATTATTAGTCTTAAATTAAAGATATATGTTTATATTTTTCCTTTGCTTGCACCTTTTTTTTATTAGAGCTCACACTTTATTTACGCTTTGTGCTTAAAGCCCCAACAGACCTTAGAGCTTTTTGCGCTTGATAATGCTAATTCCTTCTATTTGAAATCGCTTTGCATGTCCTTATCTGAAGTGCACACTTTTTATGAAGCACATCCCTTGGTAACTCAACACCCAATCTTATGGTTGGAGGTGGAATATCTTTCCCACTAGGTTATCCCTCCTTTATCAAGACATGCACCTTAATTACTAAGCTTTAGGATACATTTTTTAAACAAAAAGGTGGTTTCTGGACCAGCTTGTGTGTGCATCTTGACAATTTAACCGGGCACCTCCTATGATGTTACCTCTAACCAGCTCAGAGGCCATGTAAGTCCATTAAGGCTTAGGCAAATGGAAAAAATAACCTAGTGTTTTTTTGCCTCTGCCGGAATTTGGAGACCTCATAGCTCCCCCCCCCCCCCCGCCTTTCACTAAACACCAGGTCAAACCCTTTTGTGCAAGCTTTAGGATACAATACACCAGACACCAATAACCCATATACTGACACAAAGCTTAATTTAGAGATAAATGAAAGATTTACAATTTACATGAACTGATTACTCATTTTTTAATTCTGAGTCCCTGTGACCATCCCTATTGAACTTATTTAGCCATGTAAAAGCATCAAAGTTG
>JAJOOS010004928.1:0-15976 GCA_029582725.1 Solanum chiquidenum
ACCCGAGTCAAGTACGGAACTGGAGGCACAATACAACAACATAATCACAAACAAAGTTATTGTAACACCCCAGATTTAGAGAAAGGAAAATATTTACTTCTTAGTAGACGAGGCGATCCGCTGAGTCAACTTGGTGATCCACCAAGTGGAACCTCCTCGCCTTTTGGCTTGATCTCTGATGTTTCGTATTGTGTAACTTTAGGCGAGACAAGTCAGGCTCGCCATTCCAATAGGCAAGTCACTTAACTCGACTCCCCCATCGCCTAAGTTGACTTAGCCCCAAGTCGACTTACTGTAAAATTAGGTAAGCTAAAGGCACATTTGACAAGTCGCCAATTAGCCTTTGGCGAGCTCCAGTGTAAGGATTTGTAATTTTTAAGTTGGGGTTTTAGAAGTCTTCTCATATTTTTTAAATTCGATACTACGTCATTTTGACCTTCATCTAAAGACCTATATAAGTATCCAACTCTCAAATTTCCGCAAATTAAGACCCATTCTCTCAAGATCTAAAATAAATCCCAAAGTCTTCTTCTCAAATATTTATCTTTCTAGAACTTGAAGAAGAAGAAGAAAGAGTTGGAGCTAGGATCAAGGTCAAGTTTCCATTACTCAAGAATTTGTGGGCTTTGTAATCAAGGTATGATGGCTTTTCATCCATGGAATTCTTCCATCCATGGAGTCCTTAAGATTTCAATAATTGAGAAGATGAAATTTCCCAATTTGAGTTAAATTTCCATCCAATGTTTTGGGTATTGATGAATATTCATCCAATTGAGTAGATTATGATTGTTTATGATTAAATTATAGCAATACATGTTTTTAGGATGAAATTACATGTACCCATGCCTAACCCATATCTAGAAAGTTGAAATTGATATAAATAGGTTTTATGCCATGAAACGAGAATTTGTGGGTTTAGATGTATTCAATCTAGGATTGATGAGATACATTATAATATAAGCTTATATGATGAATCATGATTAGATTGCTTTGAGATTTAAGTTTATAAGATGATTATGATATTGAATTGCTTGAGATCGAACATATAGAATGACTATGAGATATAGGGCTTTGAGAGTAAATTTATGTTGTCAATTGTTGACTATTGATGTAATTGTTGTGGAACGGATAGTTTCCACATGAGTTGCTTATGATTATTCATCTGAAAGGTTTGCTCACATTGAATGATTCTAGGTTGAAAGGATTGCTTATCTAAAATGAATCTAATGCTAACGACTAAGAAATTGATGAGGCTAGAGGTGATTACCCATGACCTTCAAATGAGATGGATATAAGGCGATTTTATGTATTCCATAAAGTAGGATAAAGAGGTGATTACCCTTATTCCTTAATGTTGAACACAAGGCGACTCCCCATGTTCTTATGATATGATTGGACAAGAGGCGTGTACCCATGATCCTTGTAAAAGTACAAGAGGCGAATCCCATGTCACATGATGTTGGAAAAGATGCGAGTACCCATGATCCATATGTTAAGAAGAACTAAAGGCGATAAGAAGGACTAGATTTGACTGCCCATGTTCCTTTATAGTAACGCAAGAAGTGATTCCCCATGTCTATAAAAGATAAGGTAGACTATTTTATGATGAATGATGAGCTTGGATTGTTGCTTGACTTGCCTTCCATGATGAGTAAGGATGATTAGAGGTTACTTCAAGAAGTATTCCTCCTATGTTTATATGATCTATTTTGTGCATTTATTATGATTTATGACTTTTATTGTCTAACTCTTATGCTTATGTTGATATTTATGTTAGCTATCATATTTAGTACATGTTTGTACTAACACATACTCTTGCCTACATTTCTTATCCAAATATAGGGTCTGGCCAAATCGACTCTCATCCTCGTGGCTAGGATCTAAGTAGAGCAAGACTTGAAGATTGGTGAGTCCTCATAGCATTCGAGGATTTGGCCAAAATTTCTCTTATGTTCTTTCATTTTATATTTTGAAAGCTATTGTATGGGCTGTGTCCCAAGATAATCATTTTTTAGATGGTTTGAGACAAGTGTAATAAACTCCCGCTTTTTGATATAAAACTTCGATATTAGTTGAAGCAGATGCTTTAAATTTCCTCTCAATTCTATTATCTTATGTTATGAAAGTTGAGTGGCTTATCTAATGTCTCTTGGGGTCTTGTATGGCCTGCTACGTCTAGGGGGTACCCCTGGGTCGTGACAGTTATGTTACAAAAGTAAACAACCCAAGGTTAGGGAGACCTAAAGTCAACCAAATCTAAACCGCAACCTAACAACAATAATATCAATGACACAAAAATAGAGAATATAGACAAACAATAACTTAATCGGACCCCATAAGCCCGGAGAAAAAGCAAGCATAACCCAACCGCCCACATAAAATTTGATGGTACAATCAACAACCAAATATACTGCTGATAGGAAATACATATATATGAATGCAAGAAATGCACTATAAGTAGTTGAACCATCTGTATACACTACCTGAGCTAGAACCGGGACTCACAACATATCAATATCCATCACGATATTAGATCTTCTTTGCTGTGGTTTTGGATCAAGTCCACTATAATCCAGACGTACAAGTAGCCAAACCAAAGTGAGAAAGGGTGACGTCGTGATGGCTAGTCATGTAAAAAATTGAGCACATCCCAGATACCTCAAACATTTTGAAGTAGAAAAGGAACCTATCCTTGACGCCTCATAAATCTCAAAAATCAGTTTAACAAAGTGATCCAGATGGTACGACTACCATTTAAACAAATTTAGAATAGTAACAGAGAAAACATAGTGTTTCTTTAAAAATTAGCAATGATGCTCCAATGCACGAATCAGGATTGTACCAGAAAACTGGTGAGAATGAGAAACCAATGCAGTGCATGCAATCACCAGCGTCATACCAAGGTACATGAAATCACAAATACAATATCAACCCTACCATGCTACAAAGGTGGAGAGAACCAACTTGAAATCCAACTTGTCCTCAACCACGACCTCGGGCCCAATAATATAGCAACAACTCAGAATAAAAGCATAACAAGCCTACCGCCAATCATAAAGCCATTGAGTCAAGAAGAATTTCATAATCAAATAAGGAGAGAGATAACGTAAGGATCGAAGCCTTACTCCAAGACATACCTCTCAATCTCAAAATTGAGTACAACTAATACCAACCTATGGCTATAATAAGCCCCAGAGATCTCAAGTAATAACAGAAATAAGCAACTTGAATCACGCCCTACAAGGAGTAATGCAATTCTAAATGACGATATAACATATTCTCTGGAATCTAAAGCTCAATCTAACCTAAGCTCTTAATTACCAATCATAATAAGGATAATCATATCTATATAAATAATAGACAATTTATCGACCAAATCTGAGAATTACATCACCCACAATAAGCCCAACGCTCCTATGGGAATAAAGAAAGGTAGAATAAATGAAAGGGATTCTAATACAATGATAAATCACATGAAATTCATAATAGACATCATCTAATAGATCCCAATCAAGGAAATAGATAGTAGCCTACCTCAAAGCCGATCAAGTACACTCTGAATCAGTTGCATAGGAGATATCCACTTTTGAAAAACTTCTTAACACCAACACACTAACAAATTATTGATAGCAATATCCATATGGATATTTAGACACCAAATCACCATAATGTGATACAACCTAAAATTGAGTCAAAATAGTAATGTGGAACCCGCGCCAGGAATCCTGAAATTGACTCTTTTAAAAGGTCCTAAATAGCTCAAGAAACTTGTGTCCCAAAAAATGGCTCAATCCAAGCTCACAAATGGGTTGAAACAACCTATGCAATAAAATCACCATTAAAGCTCCAAAATCAAGCTCATGCAGCCCATTTGGGGCAGAAAATTACCTCGACACAACAACTTCCACACTTCCCCGATAACTCCAACATGTATCCACACCAATTTCGAAAAAATATGCAACTGTATTCACAAAAACAAAGGTTTCAGAGCTCTAACAATGGCATTTTGAAAAAAAGGTAAGAATGCCAAATCTGGATTTATAACTGAACAATCTCGTCAATAAAAGTCATTTCCCATAGGTACGAACATTTCTTTCCAGTGCTAAAAGTCTGCACAACCAAAACCCAATTTTGCTATTTTTCAAAGTCTCTAAATGGACCCTTCAATTTTTTTCAGGATTTGAGAAAAATAAACAAAATATGCTACTAAACTAAATTCGACATTCTTGACTCAATGGAACCATCAAAACTTTTGTCCAAGGTCATTTTGTTGAAAAGTGGGCCCCATACCCACCTTCTTTTTAAGACAAATTCCATATAGAGGCTTGGAATGAGCCCAAAAGTCTAGAGATCTTCACGATAGGTCATCCTAGAAAAAAATGAATGCTTTGTAGCTATCAAAACCTTCATATTTAAATTTTGAGGTCATCCTCCTTGAGTTTTGATCAAAATTGACTGTGCAAACTCTAGAAGTCTAAAATATAAAAACTTGCACCAAACTAAAATGAATGAAATGGTGAGAAGGCTATCACTCCCAAAAAGTCAAAAATGACTTGGGTCTTGACATGGAAGATCTAGATACTTAAGAGATCAGAAAATGGAGAAAAGACCTAAATGGTCATTACAAGATTCATTACTAAAAAGGACTTTCATCTGTGAAATTAGAAGGACAATTATAGCCTGAAGGCATGAAAATATGAGGTCACTAGGCCCACATGCTCGTCCTGACCCTCAGACACGCTCTCGTACATAGCAATGCTAACACATAACTCCGACAAAAAACAAAATCCTCAAGTTCACTTCAAAACTCCAAATACTTCTCCAATTCGTTTTTGGGGTCCATCTATCATCCAATTGAATCAAACTTTACTAAAGATAATAGATTCCTTTGAGGAAAACCAGTACTAAGCCAAAACATCTTAATTGAGCAACCACATGACAAATGCAGATGCAACCCAACTTAGAAATAAAAATACATGTCTTCTGCTCCTAATCCAAAATTTCCTAGTCATCAAAAGGGTTCTACATGTCCCTAGATAAACTTAACATCTCTAGCACCTTTTGAATCTTACCTACAAACCCACACAATATGAACCTCAAAAGAATCACATACTTCATATTAATATCGAGGAGCGACAACTGCAAAAACAAGGAACATAGCCTGGGAAAAATCTCAAAATCCAATCCTAACTCCTAAAATAAAAATTCAAAACTAAAATATAACATTCTAAAATTGAACACTCTACTCCCAATGACGATCATTCAGTGAACAACAACGTTGCACTTAGCCCAGCTCTATCGACCTACTACTACCAAAGGAACTTCTATAACGTTGATACCACGGGCCCATCAATTACTTTGCAACCGAAAATATGAACCAACTACCCCTATCCAAGGGGAACAAAGCTAGTAGTTAGAGTATAAACATATTCAACCAATTGGTAGTTCCCCAAATACCAACTCCCATCGATGAATACATCCAGCTAACCATAATGTCAAGAGTGAACCTCGCATCCAAGGAAAGTAGAAAGATAAACTCACACCTAGATTAAGTGAGGAAAAACATCAATGGAAATTACTTTAAGGGTACCAGTGAAAACATCTGGTGAGTTCTCTTGATCTTAGAAACTAGCCAAATCATACAAATAGTTTGCTCCTCCACCCGTCCCTACAGTAGCTCCTTTCAGAGTAAGTCTGTCTGGTGGAGCCACTGAAGAATATTTGGATCTATTGCACCCATTATCCTACTTCTTCTAAGGGCACTCTCTCATAAAATGACCTATCTGACAACACTTAAAGTAGTCATTGGAGCCATCGCAACAAGCTCCTCGGTGGTTCCTACCACACTTAGCACATGTGGGGGTCCAAGTAGCCCCTTGTGCAACACTACCCTGAGATTGAGTAGCATAAGCTCTGAAATTTTTATTCTGGTGGTCATTTTTTTTCTTGGTGCAGGTGCACAAGGTGATGATGGAATGAGTCCAGATGATCTCTGCTAAAATCATAAACTATTCCCATTTCCGGTCTTCTACTGGCTAGTTTCACGACTTTTTATTTTGGCCCTCTTGTTTCTTAATTCTTCTATGTCTTTTAATTTATCATTCTCAAACAGTTGTACATGAACAATGAGCCTGACTATGTCCATTTCCCTTATCAACATAGTGGCCTTACCTTCCTTACCCAATAAGCATGATAGCACTGACGAGAACAAACTCATCCTGCCCCTCGTATCTGCCCACCATCTATGGAGAATAGCGGGATAACTGAGTGAACTTGAGGTTGTACTCATGCACACTCATAGAATCCTATTTAAGATTTAACAATTCTCTCACATTTGCTTCCCTTAACTATCAGGAAGATAAATACCCCATGAAAGCATTCTCAAACACAACAAAGCTCAAAAGTGGTGCCCCCTCTGCCATGTTCTTCTTCCATTGATCATACCATATACTATAAATACATTCGAGTAGATAAAAAGTAAAATCTACACGATCTGCATGAACAACCCACATGACCTCAAGAACTTTACAAAGTTCTTTCACAATCTTTTACGGATCCTCTATAACCTTCGACCCTGTGAACTCTGGGAATTCATCGTCAAAAACTTAGGGATTCTATATGCATTAGCCATATACTGATTACCTATTCCTTGTTGACCAACCTGATTTGACACAACCTGACCCAACATCTTAATAGCATTCCTGAACTCACCATTGGTTACACGACCTTGAGAGGATTGTACTTTTGGTGCATTGGGTGCTTCTAACCTTCAGGATTAGCATTTATCCAAGAAAAACATCCTCGAACAGCTTTTTGTGGAGGCATGTTCTGAAAAGACATGCGTAAGCGTGAGTTAGAAGAAACTTTTTATATAGATGAACTCTATCACACGATCAAGAGTGAGAAGAAAGTAAAAAGTTCCTAAATGTCGTAGCTTCCTCATCATATATGTGGTGCGCTTCAAACCGATAAGAATGACTCTACTAGACACGACTTCATAGAAACCTTAGGACTCTTAAACTCTGTGCTCTAATACCATGTTTGTCACACCCCAAGCCTACACCCTTGACATGGCCAACACTTGATAACCATTGTTGGTTCGAAGTGAACCCTTTCTCTAGATGACTACTTAGCGGAAGACTAACTAATGAATTAAACATCTTAAACCAGAAGTAAATCATTATTACTATAAAATGATCAACTTATACTATCTAAAACAATAATTAATGGAATAGTAATAATTTACAAAACATCTCAAAGTAAAAGAAAGTATTCAGAGACTCCTCAACTCTATCTATCTATGAATCCTATATAGTGCAACATAGATGTCGGGAGAAGACCCGTGACACCCTAAACTGTCTAAAGTGAAAGGAAAAAGGTAGTCCTCTGGAATGCAAGGAGTCCCACCAAAAGCTAACTGGAGTGTAAAATGATCTTAACGGAGCCCTTGTTGATGATCCTAAACACATGTATCCTCATCATAGAAAGATGCAGGTCGAATGACATAAATGCATTGAATGTACGAGTATGTAATAAAGCTGAATATATAACTATACTGATAAGGCTGGAAGAATACTCTCCTTTACTGAACTCAATAAAAATAAATAATAATAGAGGAAAATATTTAAAGCTTGATAAATAAAAGATGCTAACTCAAAGATTTATATAAAATACTCTTTACTCTTATTTGGAGATTCTCCAACCGACAATCATCACTATGACCTATGTGATGATACAACGTCTTACCCACGGTGCTAGAACTGTCATGTACCTAGACGGGGTATAGAACATGTCAACTAAGTGAATACACTAAAGCTCTACTCGAAAAGAATAAGGAGTCATCTAAAAAGTATGATACTTTACCCATGTTGGCTACCTGGTTTATGAGGAATATGAGTTGTATGAACTCATCCCCATATCAGTGGTCAATACTACTCCCAATAAATATATACTCATGCTCAAAGGTATAAAACATACTCTTTCTCAATTTGAGGTAATTTCTCAAAATATCCTCTTAAAAAAGGTAATGCTCTAAATTAACTCTGAACTAGTTGCTTATTTAGAAATCAAAGTTTCTCTTTTCTTAATGTAAAAATCATAAATTTAAATCCATAGTTCCCATAAACTTCAGTAAAAATGTGTCTTTAAACTTTCCTCAAGACTCCTCTTTACTTTCTCATAAATCAATTTAAGATAATTGTTCGATTAAAAATATTTTCATCAATAACTCAATGAATACTCAAATAATAGGGTTCATGCTGAAAAAATGTACATGAACAATCAACTCAATAATCTCAATGAATAAGATATAGAAACTCTAAATTCAACAACAAACTCATCTCCAAATTATTAAAACTAAGAATGTAACCCTACAAATAAAAATAATATGTAGGGCGTGAGGACGAACTCAATCCATCACTATGATAGCCCTACATACCTAGGAAGAACAAAGTTCTTGGCAAAATTGACGACATTCAAAGAACGATATAAAACCCTAGATTTTCTCCTCGTGAATCCTTTCTCTGAGTCTTTGAAGTGTTAAAGAACGTAAAATAATGTTTTAACATTGTTTAGACCTTTAATTGGGTGAAAAAAGGTCTTGGTTTAGGCTTAGAAGGGGTGGGAAAAGACAAAACTACCCTCCTTAAAATTGACGAAAAAACCTTCCACGGGTCCATGTACGGTTCGTGGTTTGATCTTCGGAATCTATGGACCGTAGATTCCATCCGTATTATTTATATTGAAATTTTAAGTCTCAAAAAATCCATATACAGGTCCAAATAACGGCACATAGTAGTTTTTATTGCTCGTAGAATGGATCTATAGGAATTGGGTCCAAAAAATTGACTCCTAGTAATTTAACAACGATTTGAAAGGATGGGTCATCGTTCAACCTATGGCCCATAGGTTTGATCCGTAGTTCACAGACTTAGAAAACTCTTTTAGGGCATTCTCTGGTAAAATGGTCATTACATTTTACTCTGAACTCGAAATAAGGAAAACTTGGTGGCATTAGAAAGAGGACTCAAATATCTTTAATTTGTTAGGTCATGGGCCACATAATTAATTATTTGATGGGAGATATGATCTTTTGAAGTTGACCTAAGTAGAATCTTATGTCAAAACTTAATCGAAAATAAAGCTTTCAACATAACTTTGTGCTAGGTTGTTCTACTGACATTAAGTCGTATCCAAATTTATTCGAACATCAAAGAAATGACCTTTACATATAAGAACAATTTAAGAACTACGCAATATGATTTTTACATGCAAATAAAGAATGGTTTAGACCTTAGTTTAGAAATTTTTGGGGTTTTACATTTTTAACATAAAATTAGAATTATTTAACATACGATGAAAATTATTCGGGAGACTATCTTCCCATGTAACTTTGTTGAGCTCATAATTACCTGAAAATTATATATAACCAAATGTTATGAAATGATACACATGAAACAAATATATTATAAGTTCAAAAAGTGTGACATAAGCTTCAACCAAATGACTGCATTTTAGGTTATTAGTAGGTTATTTGCCATTTGGGTCTAGAGTTTAAATCATATTTCATTCATTGATTTAAAATTTAGGATTCATCTCTATGTCCTAATAAAACAAAAAGTAAAATTATGAACATAAGTTTAAATTTTAAGATGTAAAATTACTTACGTGCCATTGATATCTTTTTATTTGAAAGGTAGTTCCTCCTCGAAAGAATCTTTTTTTATCCATACTTATGTTGCTTCCATTGCATTTTTAAAATGTCTCATTTGATAACTACCGGAAATCCACTTGTTTCTTTTAAATGTGATTGGAGATAGAAAAATATATTGTGAAATACAGTGAGTGTGCTCAATGAACTATTGATGTAAATTGACATAAATGACGATCAATTACCTTGCAAAGGTCAGCAAGGTCATTAAACATCTTTGATATTCCTTTTAATGCATGGTAGTATTCATTTTTTTTAGTATTTGTATTCTCAATGTTATGGCAATAAGGGTAAGATTCGAATTATTAGTTATCTTCATTAAGATTATCAAACTCACCTAAAAATCATACATAACCAAATGAAAGAATAAATAATTAATAGAATGAGTGAATCGATAGTTTTTTTTCTTCATTTGGTTATGCATGATTCTCAAATGAGTTTGACAACCTTAGTGAAAATCCGTCGAATAATTCTAATTGTGCTTTAATTGACAATATAAAATGCCAAAAAATGCAGACTACCATGCATATAAGGAAATATCAAAAAGGTTTAATTCCCTTGTTTACCTTTGCAACGTAATTGATCATCACTTATGTCTAGTTATATGAATTTTTCATTGAGCACGCTCATTGTATTCTACAATATATGTTTCTATCTCCAATCACTTATAAAAGAAACTAGTGGATTTCAAAGATTTATGAAATGAGACATCCAAAAAATTCAATGGAAGCAACATTAGCACATACCGAAAGGACTCTTTCGAGGAGGAACTACCTGACCAACAAAAAGATATCAATGGTACTTAAGGAATTTTACATCTTACAATTTAAACTTTTGTTTATTTTCTGAATTTTCATTTTATAAGAAGTAGAGATGAATCAAAAATATTAAATTAATGATTCCAGTATAATTGAAACTCTAGACCTAAATGACACATAACATAGTTGTAACCTAAATTGCAGTCATTTTTTTAAGCTTTCGTCCCATTTTTTTAACTTAGAATTTGTTTCATATGTATCATATCATCACATTTAGTTACATACAATATATTAGGTGAGTCTGAGCTCAACAAAGTTATATGTGAAGATAGTCTCTTGGATGATTCTGATTGTATTTTAAATTATTTGATTGTACTTTAAAAAACAATATTTTCAACTATGGCTTGAAACTTTGTAAAAGAGATGAAAAAAGATGGAAATTACCACATCATGCATGGAACACCAAGAATTATAAAATTTTATTCCATCGATAACGTCTAAAAGGTAATTCATATAAACCTTATGTGTATCTTCATCCGTAACATTAAGTATTTTAAAAACAAAACTGGTATTGTTTAACCTTAATTTGCTCTTTCTTTACTTTTGGTTCTTAGATATTTGACAAAATAACAGAAAATTGTTGAACTAATTTTGTATATCTCATCAAGTTTCCTTGCATTCTACAGTGTACTAACATGCTCTAATTAGTTTAAGTTGAATTTCATTGAATCCTCCAGGTAAAGAAGACTGAAATATGGATCATTTTGGAAAATACGATTAAAGTATCAAAACAAACAAAAAGAAATGTTGGTCGTAAGAGAAAAGATAAAAACGGCAATGGAGAAAAGAATATGGCAACTTCGTCCAACTAGCTCCAAGATTGTATTTAATCATTTCTTTGAATTCTAACTCCAAGATTGTATTATTTCTTTGAAGTTTTAATGGTACCACTTCATTTACAATTTGAGATTCTTATTTGACGGCTAAAAGCATATATCCATGGTTTATGTCTTTGTTCACAATTCTTATGAATATATGTTAGATCTAACTAATGTTTCATATAAGAAAAGCATAACGACGATTACCAAATGAAACTTCCCCTTTTCTTGATCAGTAATTCATATATATATGAAAATATATTTGGATTTGGCTAACTTTAACCTTCTAATTATCCTTTATAATGATAGTTTAAAAAAATACCAAAAATAGTCACACACTAGTTTTATATCAAAAATAAAAATTATATATGTAATTGTTAATTTAAAACTATAGACGATATTAAAACTAAATATCAACTCAATCTTAAATTTACTTGAGAAACATTCCCTTTATTTCTTCAGGATGATGGTCGAAGAACTTATGGGAAAATGGAATTAATTAAATGATGAAATAGACCCTTCTTCCCAACAAGTAGCTCTATTACTACTTATGAAAACTACATTCAACTAGTTTACACAATTCACGCTTATCGCTTAAACCACTTAATAGTTAACGCCAATAAATTTTTAAATTACTATTGTGATAACAGTGATATTTAACCTTAATTAATAATCATTTGACATTTAAGTCTTCTTTTAAAACAAACATTATAATGGTTATGAAAATTAATGAATTGGAAATATTTTAATTTTATTTAATAACTCGATAAAAGAAATCCTTATAAACTACTCTTGATTATCTATAGTAAGTGCGAATTGGTTAGTTAAAAAATATGGTAATTTAAGTGTTGCACCAACCAATGTGTTAAATCAAACTTTTATGTAAAAAAAAAGTATCTTATATGTTGTTAGTATATATTTGTAAATTAAACCATGAGTTCATCGACTATCATCCAGCAGAAAAAAGTAAATGTTTCTCAATTCAATTAAGATAGAGTTTTTATTTAGTTTTAATATCTTCTATAGTTTTAAATGAACAAAAATATATATAATATTTAGCAATTTGATATAAAACTCAAAGTGTCGCTATTTTTGGTATTTTAAAAAAAACTATCATTATAAAGGATAATTAGCAGGTTAAAGTTAGCTAAGTCAAGTATTTTTTTCATTATATGAATTACAGATCAAGAAAAGGGACATTTTGGTTTGGCAATCATCCTTATGTTTTTCTTATATCAAACATTAGTTAAATCTAGGAAAAGTTACTTGGATCGATACTTTTTAATAAATAATTACTGATTTTAATGATACTTTTTATTTATTACCATTTATAGCAATACATAGCAATACTATGTTAAATCTACAATATGTATTAAAAGTGAATTATCTATGCAAAATATATGTATTATAATTGTTTTTTAAAAATATATTATGTTTGTTTGGTAAGAAATTGACACATTGTATTAAAATGTGTGATAAATGAATTATCCATGAATAAAACTTGTATTATATGTGTTCTATAAATTGTTCTCTATATATGTATTAAAAGTGTATTATAAATGTATTAAAAGTGATCAAGTGAAAAAAATATGTTATTGCTATAAATTGTAAAAAATAATTAATATAGTATATTTATGTAAGTTTCCCTTAAATCTAACATGTATTTATGCAAAATTGTTATCAAAGACATAAAACATAGATATATACTTTTAGACGTCAAATAAAAATCTCAAATTGTAAATTGATTGGTACCATTGAACATTAGAAGAATTAATACAACCTTGGAGTTATAATTCAAAGAAAGGATTAAATACAATCTTGGATCTAATTGGAAGAAGATGCAACATCCTTTTCTCAATTGTTGATTTAGTTTTTCTCTAACGACCAACATTCCTTTTGATTGTTTTGATACTTGAAACTTCTTTAGTTGGAGGATTCGATTTTAAATTCAGCTTCAACAGGTGAGAGCTTGTTAGTACAATGTGGTATGTATGGAAAGTTGATGACATAATCAAAATAAGTTCAGCAATTTTTTTTTATTTTTTCAAATATCTAAGATCAAAAGTAAAGAAAGAGCAATCTATTGTTGAACAACACTAGAAACTTGGTCCAAATACTTAATGTTACAGAGGAAGATACACATAAGGTTTATATGAGTTACCTTGTAGACTTTATCGATGGAATAAAATTTTATACTTCTTGTTGTTCCATACGTGATGAGGTAATTTCCATCATTTTTCATCTCTTGTCCAAAGTTTCAAGCCACAATTGACAATATTGTCTTTTGAAAGAAAAATAGAATTATTTAAACTAAGAGCAGAATTATCCGGGAGACTATCTTAACATGTAACATTGTTGAGGTCAGACTCACCTAAAAATTATATGTAACAAAATGTGATGAATGTTACTCAGAAAATAAATTTTAAGTTCAAATAGTGGGACTGAAGCTTCAGAAAAATTACTAAATTTTAGGTTATTACTATTTTATGTGTCATTTAGGTCTAGACTTTCTATTAGATTGGAATCATTGATTTTAAATTTAGGATTTATCTCTACTTCTTAATAAAACCACAAATCAGAAAATTAACACAAGTTTAAATTGAAAGATGTTAAATTACGTAAGTACCATCAATATTTTTTTGGTCATGTAGTTCCTCCTCGAATGAATATTTTTTATCTGTGCTTATATCGCTTCTATTGCATTTTTTGGATGTCTCATTTCATGAACCCTGAAAATCAACTTTTTTTCATTTATAAGTGATTGGGGATACATAAATATATATTGTGGAATACAATGAGCGTGCTCAATGAAAAGTTCATGTAAATAGACATAAGTGATGATTAATTATGTTCCAAAGGTAATCAAGGGCATTAAACCTCTTTGTTATTTCCTTATATGCATGGTAGTCTTGAATTTTCTTTTGTATTTGTAATGTCAATTAAGGTACGATTAGAATTCTTCGATGGACTATCTTCTCTATAGACCCACTACCACTCAACTATAAATGTTTTTTGGAATTTATCTCATGACTATTCTTCTTTCTTTTTCCACTACTAAAAAAGATAGTGAGTACCGACCTAAAATCACCGACTTCCAATGATAGTCAGTATAACAAATAAAAAGAACTTATGGAAACTGCCTTCAAGAGGTCGGTATTTATGCAAAAAAAAAAGCGAAAAAACAAAATACCGATCGCCAGAGGTCGGAAATTTTCCAGGAAAAAAATGAATAAAAGAAAAAATGATCTCTTATAGTCGTTATTAAATTTAATAATAAATAATAATATTCCATTTTATCACAATTAAATATGAAAAAACAAAAATAATTAAACTGCTCTCCGGAGGACGGTTTGTTGTGATATAAAAAATAAATAAAATTATAATACCGACCTTTTGAAGTCGGTAAAATAAATTTATATAATTAAACTTCATTAAAATGTGTATATAGTGACTGCAAATAGTCGATATTCTTACTTTTATTTAATTAGTTTCAACCTTATGTAAAATAAAAAATAAATTAATTTAAGATACCGACCTCCGGAGGTCGGTATTATTTAATTTTTCATTAAATTTATATGTAATACCGATCTCCGGAGGTCGATATGTGTTGTTTATATTTAATCTAATTATTTTTAATAAAAGCGACATTCATTGGTCATTTTTGAAAAAAAAAACTATTATAATCATTATTTTCCTATTGTGTATAAAGCTAATATTTTTATTTTACTTTAATTCTACGACAGGTTAACAATTGTATATTTATATTAAAAAAATTAAAATTGATGTAGTAATAAAGAATCACTGACAATTTATATTCGGATTATGGAATAACGTTGATATCAATTGAGAGGTAATTAATACCAACTTCAAAAATTTGATGTGATACTCGTAGAGAATCATAGTAAATCAAGTTTTATATATGTTGATAATTCATTGACCCATGAGTTATGTCTTATCTTGTTTAATATAGACAACAAAACACCGATAATTCATTGACTTTAGATGATAATACATATATACTTGTGAGGTATTGTACAAATAAAGTTCTATCAATATATGTATGTTCAAACTTGAATGAATGTTTGTGTAGTGATCACGTTGAAGGGAAAAAGTTAAATGACATTTCATTGGAGACGTATGAAATAAGTTGATTTTCAAAGGTTATACACGTTGAGTAGTGTTAAACTAAGTGATTATATATATATATATTATGAAGTATTGTAACAAAATAAGTTCTATCATGGTTGTACATCCAAAATTAAATGAATGTGTCGTGTAGCGATGTCGCAAACAAAAGTTAATTGATTATCCATTAAAAATGTATGACATACGTTGATTTTAGAAGGTTATAAATACTTATTAAGTAGTGTAACAAATCAAGTCCTACATTTTAATGATCCGAATATGAAATACTATTTTTATTATAGAAACACTGGTCAATCCACAAATGAAATACCTTAATATAACCAGGTGGTAACAAATATAAACTACTAAATACGTTGATATAATTAAGAGGTAATAAATATAAACTACTATATATATATATATATATAATTTTAATTAATAAAATCGACCTCTAAGGGTCAGTCTATTTAAATTATTATTTTATTTAAATAATATCGACTTCATGA
>JAJOOS010004929.1:0-21039 GCA_029582725.1 Solanum chiquidenum
TTATACATACAAAGTTCTTATAAATAAATAATTAAAAATATAAATATATTTATAACTTTAATGTGGAAGGAAGTTATAATCAATAATTGATAGTATATCTTATTAGGTATGTGCAGCATTTACAATTTAAATTTATCTTTTAATAATTATATTTTGAAATACTTAATTATCTATTGGGAAATAAATATCATTTAATAACTCACTATAGAGAAATTGTATCATTTTTAATGTCGGTAAAAAAATAATATTGAAGGATTGTAAGGTATCATATATAGAACGATACCTAAAACCCTAAATATTTTATAGTTTCTCACGATTGGGTTGGTGTGAAGTCTACCGACTCTTAAGTGCATTTGTATCATTCAATATATGATACCTTACAATTATGTTGAATTAATTAATCAAAAGAAAAGTTCTACTCGAGCGTCCTAATGTATTAGGGCCAATAGCCAAAGTTTGAAAATGCATGTGTCAGCAAATATATATTCCTTTCGTTGCGCGTAGGATATTTGCTTGATTATATATATATGATTTATTCATTCCTTTTATTCCCCTTGTTCAGGTCATCAAGATACAAATTACTTCTCTATCATCTTCGGACAACGAATTCTCACCTCTTTAATTTCTCGTTTGGTGATGATCATTCAACAATCTCAATAATGAGTCATCAAACTAATTTTCTTGAGCATCTTTTGTTATTCCATACGTGCCCACTAGCTAGTTTAATGTTTAATTTCTTTTTGTTATATATATATATATGTGTGTGTGTATGTTTGTTATCTTCGATTTTAACATTTTCCTATTAAAATTACTTTTACTAATGTTATTATAAAGTTTTTTTATGTACTTTGTTAATTTTTCAAGTCACGAAATTCCTACGTAAATTCTCAAAAAATATTTTTCAGCTGAATTTGTAGCAAAAAATTCCTAAATATCTTCCCAGTAATAAAATTCTTAGGTAAATCCCCAGAAAATTTCGCAACAAATTAATCCCCAAATAATTTTCCAAGTAATAAAATCCCCAGGTCAATCCCCAAATATAAATCCCCAGCAAATTTCACAGCAATTGATCCCCAAATAATTTCCCAAGTAATAAAATTCCTAGATAAATTCCTAACAAATTTCACAGCAACTAATCCCCAAATAATTTTCCAAGTAATAAAATCTCCAGATAAATTTTAACCAAAATATCTCCAGAAAAATCTGTAGGATGGATTACCTGAGAATTTTTCTATGGAATAAAAAATATTTTTAAAATATTTTTTTGGTTCATGTACTTGCAAATTTAGCTAGAGATAATGTACTTACCACTACTTTTCCCCAGGTAATATCGCAAGTTCATGTTTGGCGCAAATGGCACCAAATTTACCTGCGGAATTTGTTGGAAATATACATTTCGTAGGTAATATATTCTAATATTGAGGAATTTGAAACTTTTGCAAGAAAATCCGCATGAAATAGTTGCGAAAATTTTTCCTAGGAAAAATCTCCATGTAATTCACAGTTTTCTTGTAGTGATTATCAATGGAACGAATTCGTTGGACATCTAATTCACCCTTCGTTTGAAGATTGTGAGTGAAAAGAAATTTTGGTGAAATATGTTTCGTTCTGTCTCCTTTGATGATGTATCTTCCTCTTAGTTGAGCTATACATGCAACATTGTCTTCATATAATGTTGTTGGAATCTCTCTTTTCGATGGAAGACCACATGTTTCCTTGATGTGTTGAGTTCTTGATCTCAACCCAACACATTCTTGACAAGTTTACAACTATATCTACTTTCACACGGTTATAAGTCCACTTTGTCATTTTCTATTGAAATTACTTAACCTCAGATATAGAAAATTACCTAAATTTTATTTATTTATTTCCTATTCGTATTGAAAAATCTATATTGGGAGGTAAAACGCTTCCTAACAAAAACGACTTCATATTCAAGGGGATTCAAACTTCAGATCTTTAACTAAGAATAAAAGAATACTCACCGAACCACCTAAAAAAAAAAAGACTTATGTCATGTTATGGTGAAAGAATTGACATATCTCAAAAGTCATTTCACATGATTATAGAATCAAAGCAAATTTAAGTAGTAGTCAAAAAGAAACTCAACCTCAAATTCTGAAATCAAAATTTAGAAAGTGCAGCAGCTAAAGCAATTAAGGAGTACTAGTTTGTTTTACTTGGCAGTGTTTGATAAATAAATAAATATAAGTAAATAAAGATGCTTTCGTACATTTTAACAGAATTTGGTACCTCCAACACATTATATTCGTATCGTAGTACTAAATAAGGTCCCCCCTCCCCCCCCCCCACCTACAGTGTTTTTTATTTACTGCAGTTTAATTATTTGTCCTACTTTCTCTGCCTTATGTCTACACTTCAATGTAGCTACTGCTATATAATCCACTCAATTCTGACCCAATATTGTAAGGGGTAAACTTATTTGGTGAAATCATAATTTGCTCGATTTGTGTATTGAAAATACTTTTAAATTTATAGAAAATTATTAGTTTCATCTTCAAATTATTGACAGCCTTAAAAGTATTTTTTAACTTGATTAACTGAAGTTAAATACATTCTTGATCTTGCTATATGAGTGAAAAATATTTTTGAATTCTCGCCAAGTTTAGGAGTGTTTTCAATATTTTTTTTGGTTTTTTATTAAAAGTCTCGTGCTTCTATAAGAATTTGATACCACTTGTTATGTAATGCGGCAGATCAGGAGTGTGCATAAGGTTAGTTAGTCAAGTATAAGAGTGATCTTAAGACTGCCAATAGTTTAATGATGAAACTAATAATTTGTGACAAGTTTAAGAGTGTTTTTAATACTTCTTTCTTTTATTAATTTAGTCCATTTTTATTCGGTTAATTCAGTTCATTTTAAATATTTTTGAATTCTCGCCAAGTTTAGGAGTGTTTTCAATATTTTTTTTGGTTTTTTATTAAAAGTCTCGTGCTTCTATAAGAATTTGATACCACTTGTTATGTAATGCGGCAGATCAGGAGTGTGCATAAGGTTAGTTAGTCAAGTATAAGAGTGATCTTAAAACTGCCAATAGTTTAATGATGAAACTAATAATTTGTGACAAGTTTAAGAGTGTTTTTAATACTTCTTTCTTTTATTAATTTAGTCCATTTTTATTCGGTTAATTCAGTTCATTTTAATTTCCCCACAAAATTTAAGGTAACTGTTGCCAGAAATTGTTTTGATCGAAAAGAAAAGTCGGTGAAAATTTATTTAGTGAACAAAATAATTATTTGATACATGTGAAGTATAAAATTAATCGAGAATGTCATCTAGCTCTTTCAGGTACACTATCTTAATTGAGAATGCACAAAGGGTACACATGAATGAGTGGATTATAATATTATTTTTCCTTTCATTAGGAATTGGAAATGATTCGAATTTTGAGAGTCAAAAGATGCATTTCGAATCTATATGTTTTAAGGATCTTGAAACTAGGTATATAAAAAGAATTATTTTTTCTGTTTTTATATACATACATGTCGTTCTTACTAAAATTAGATGTTCCTTAATACCTATCCGTTCATAAAATCAATGTATATATGACACTATTCTTCCTATTTTACCCTTGAAAGTTATTAAACTTGAAAGTATGCATTTGACCAACATATAAAAATAAAGTAATAAATTCATGTTTATTGGTCAAACAGTTCGTGTTTATTTATTGAAAATTTGACTTTCAAAGAATACTAAATAAGGATACAATGGTAAACTCATCTAGTTTTTTAAGGAACGTGAAGTATAAAATAGTGACAACTAAATAAGAACGAAGGGAGTATAAATCACAAAAATTAACATCTTAAAAGACATCGAAATAAATTCCAATTTAACACTTTTCTTATTTAAATCTCGAAATTTAAACTACGTCATAAAAATCGGGACAGATGAAGTAGAACATATAATATTTATAATCTTGAGCGTTTGACTTAGAAATAAACCTTTTCTTTTCTCTTTTGTTGATGGAGACAAGAGGTATTGTATTTATCCAAATGATTGAAATTCAAAGAAAACATGACTGATATCCATAATGATAAGGTGTAGTCAAATTGAATGACCAAGTTCACAAAAAAAAAAAAATTATAAACATTCATTAAATTAGTATATATTCTCAAAGAGTAGTTTCTCATATCCATTAATAGAAAGTAAGAAAAAAAGGAAAATATTGTCAACCTATACAATATGTTTTAGTTTTAGGAGGGTTCTGCAAAATTCTCTTTAGTTTATTTGTCATAGTAAGTACCTAAATTTAGTATTCATTTGTATGTAAGACGTCATAAAAGTAGATGATATATATACACTAGAGAGTCCTTTTTTTAAATGTAAAAGTATTATGTATATTTCTAGTTTTAATGAGGTCACCTTTTAATACTTCATTAATTCTATTTCTATTACAAGTAGCAAAGCTAAAATCTTGCACTGTACTGCTGACTGGCAGTTGTTGTTCTCAATATAGATTGAATTGTGCAATATACATTCATGAAAATTGAGAATCATTACTCTTTCGTTTTGATGTAAAATAAATCAAAAAAAGGAAAAATCATGCAGAATTATAAACGTTTAGCCTATATTAAGTATTGTATCTATAGATGAAGAAAATAGTAATTCGCTATTACTGTTTTTCTAATTTTGCTATTCGTCTGATTTGTATAAATCCATAATTTGTATAATTTTGTTCATGATTGTATAAATCTATGATTTTGTATATGCTTATCCTAATTATTTGTATACTTATTATGAAAAATTCATAATGCATATCTTGTTTGTATATTGGCAAGCAAAATATACAAATGGGGTACTGAAAAAAAATTAAATGTATAAATACAGAATTTATATACTTACCCCTATTTGTATATTTGCAAACGAAAAATATAAAGGACAAAAATATACAAACCGTCGCCTACATAACAAATGAAACTAGATATAGAGCGCTTGCTACAAAGTTATTATGTTTGCTATTTCTAAAATTTTCTCAGAGATATCTTTTTAAATTAGGCCCTCTTTTTTTCTTATTAACAATGGAATTTCTAGATAACTATTCCGGCCTCTATTTCAATTTGTTTATCATACTCTTCTTTTTTGTCAGTTTTGAAAAGATTTTTTTATATAACTATTTAAGTTTAACCTTCCATATGACATTAATAAGATCGGAAGATTAGTATTTTTTAAGGTAAAATAATTTTAAAGCATTTTTTTTAGTGTTTGGATAAATTTAGAAAGTACTCTCTCTGTCCAACAATACTTTTTCATTATTGACTTTGCACATTTCTTAAGAAACTATAACTAGAATGGTAATTTTACTATATCACCATTTGAATACAATAAACACAGTGTCTTGAAAAATGTAATAGGAAAATAGTTATAATTAATGATAAGTGAATTAGGAACTAAGTGTAAAATTATTCATTGATTTTATCAAGTGGACAAATATTGTTGGACATCCCAAAACAGTATAGTGGACAACTATTGTTGGACGGATGGAGTATTTATAAGCACTTAATTTTAAGCTAAAATGATATTCCTTCCATCTATTTTTACTTGTCCATGATACTATATTGGGATTTTCAACAATATTTGTCCAGTTTATAAAATCAATGAATAATTTACCATTTTGTGTCTACTTTATCATTGCTATTAAATATTATTTATTTTTCAATATTTAGATGACTTATATTTAATAAAGATGATTGGTAAAATTATTCTTATCGTTTAATACTTCTTAATATGTGTGTCAAATCAATAGTACAACTATTATTAGACATAGAAAGTAAAAATAAGTCAAAGTCAATCTAAACCATCTCTAAAAGACATCTTAGTATAATTGATATATTATAGTTAAAATCAAAAGGTTTAAGTGTCATTTTTACTTTTTTAAAAATTTATATCTAAGTAAAAGAGGAGAAAACAAATTAAAACCTACGGAAAAAAATTGTTTTTGAAAGAAAATGTGAATAATGTATACTCCCAATAATGCGTTATGCTGTGGATTAATTAATTGTTGTAGAATAGATCAGATTCCTTTGAAGGGGGTAGGGGGGCATGTGGCCCCAAGAGAGTGATTACATTAGTATATTAGGACTTTCTGACAAGAAAAAATATACTTTTTTCACCGCAAAATTTACTAATTAATTATTATTTTTCAAAATTTATAATCTAAAATAGATCTTAAACAATTATATGATTATATAAATAATTCTATTGAGAATAAAATAGAAATTTTAAAAATAATATCTTGTTATTTTTTATAATTGCATTGGATTCCGATTATTAAATTTACATCGAAAAGTCCCATATTACGTTGAATTAATAAGACAGAGTAAGTAACTTCTTAATTATTACTATTGTTTTAAAAAAAAAAAAAAGAGAGGGAGAGAACTTAATACTTCATCTGTTTCAAAAAGAGTAATCTAGTTTAACTTGATACGAGATTTTATAAAATAAAGAAAACTTTTAAATCTTGTGGTTCTAAATTAAAGTTATGTCAAATCTACTCCCTCTGTCCCTAATTACTTATCCACTTTTGAATTGGCACACATATTAAGAAAATAATTAATGACATAATGAGTTTACCATTTTACCCCTATTAATTATGAAGTGGATGAAAAGTTCTACATTTTTCAAAGTAATTAATCATTTAATTGAGGGTATAATAGGTAAAAAAAATTGTTCTTTCTTGATTTGTCAAAATGAACAAGTAATTAGGGACAATTATAAAAGGAAAAGTGGACAAGTAATTAGGGATAGAGGGAGTACTAAATTACTCTTTAATTTTGTGGCTTAAACATGCCACGTGGAAAACTAAAATTAAAATGTTACCAAAAAGGAAAAAGAACATTCTTTTTTAAACGGATTAAAAAAGAAAGAAGATCATCCTTTTTAAACGGAGGTAGTATTTGACATAACAGCTTGTTTAGATTAGATCCAATTATAATATTTTAGAAGTTTCATTCATTTTGTCCAGAAAGGAAGTTAAACACAATATATTATTGAAATATAGGCAGATCTAGATTATTAATTAGGGATACAAAAAGATATTTTTTGTCTTAAATTTATATTTATATTAAAAAAATTACTAAATATATAAATATTTAATTACAAATTTAATAATTAAAATAAAGTATCAGTAAGATTGGAGTTAAATTTTTATTAATAATATAAATAAAAAGAACATAAATAATTGTACATAATTCTTCAATTTATTTGATCATACTAAATTTTAAATTTATAAATTTCAAATTCGGAATGGGAGACACAAAAGTTTTAAACTGAAGAAGATAAGAGTTAAGTGGCGTAAATATGATAGCAACAATAGGTGTGGGTCCTTTCTCATGTGCACCTCTTCTTTTAACACTACAACTACTACTATACCTTCTATACTTTATTTTATACTACTATTTAATACTTTCTACAATTTATTTATTAGTTTTGTCCATTCATATATTAATATCCCATTTTTATGGACCCACACCCCATCCCTACACAATGGACTTGGCAAAGAAGAGGATTACTTGATGAAGTCAGAAATTTCGTTAAAAATATTTTAAAATATATTCAATTAATCATTTTTATTGGTTGTAGTTTTGTCTCCCTTGTTATGGGTAGTATGATCAATTTTGAGTTTTATTTTTAAATAAATCCAATCTTGCACATAATGCATGAATGTTTTGAGGTCATATCTAAATTATTATTTTTTCAATGAGAGCATATTTTGTATTGTTGTACAACATGTTAAATATAAGAATATATAGAACACAAGCTCTGCGACCAATTTTTTGTTGAATTTACTAGGTTATTGGACATCACATCAACTCATAGTTCAAGGAATTTATGTTGAATGGACTTTGTATAAGATGTTATTAGAAGTAAAAGCTATCTTATGTTGAATATTACAATGTATATGGTTTTGGAAAAGAAATTTTGTGTGGTACGATTTAAAACTCGATCAATTTGATTTGTCCCCAATATATATATATATGTCATGATATTTCATGTAATGACGGAGGTAGAGTTTTTATCAAGAGATTTCAATTGATTCTCAAATTATGTTAAAAGGTTCAATATGCAATAGACACACATAGATATCATATCTGACCTTACATATGCATTACATTTTCTTAATGATGAAACTCCTTCCGCTCCCTTAATTCCGCCTCAGCTCACATGCATAAATAAATATTTAAATTAAGTCATTCTTATATTTTTTTTTTAAAAATACATTATTTTTTGATAACCAAACATCAAAAAATTATTTTCTTTGAAATAATATTGTCATAGTGAGATGAGATGAAATTTCTTCATTTCCTAAAAGGAACTAAATTAGTGAAACAAGATTAAAGTAGGAGTATATATATAAATATTTATGAACTCTTTTTTCCTTTAACCCTACACATCATGTGGGAAGAGAAACAAAAGGCATCTCCATGAAGTATAGGTAGACTACTTGTCAATAATTATTAGTATCTTCTTCTTTTTTTTACACCATCCAATATAATCATTATTCTCTCTTTCTTTCTTTTGATGAATAACCATATACAACATTTTTGTGGAAGTCAACACTTGAATGAAAATAATGCACATTTCACTTATAATGATTTGAAGTTTTTCCAACTCTTCTTTGTAGTATAATTTATTTATGTCCCCACTACATAGGTAGCTCTAGTGTTGTGCTACATTATTATTGCTTGAGGGTCCCCTTTTTTTCTCATATTTGTATTTCAATCCCATATGTTATTATTTATTATCTATATAGCTAGACAACAATGGGGTTAAAAATAATACTTTGCTTCAAACTTATAGTGCTTATGATTATTTGTCACTATCCAATACTTTCTAAAATACAAAAATTATTTCAAATTGACTATTGAAGGAAAATATAAGCAAAGAAAGTTAATACTCCTTTCAATGAAAAAATATATTATTCACTCTAAGGAAAAATGGTTTTGGTGTAATTAATTGCTAAAAAGTAAGTAATTTTTGAATTTTTTTTTCCTTTTCCTACCAAACACACCCTTAGCTCTGATAACTTTTACTCACTAAAATAGTACAAGAGTAAAACAAAGATTAATATAAAAGTAATGATCAGAGATGTGATAGTTGTAGAAAAAATACAAAAAAAGAACAAGTCCCAATTTATTTATTTATTTTTCTTGAAAATTAAATAATATTCAGTAGATATATATATATATATATCATGTGCAACGAGGACCCATTTGTTGTTATGTTTTTCATCCTTTCTTCTTTTGTTTTTTCAAGGGAATCAAAGTATAAAAATATACTAGTAGCTGGTTTTGCAACTTGGGGTGAATTGTTGCCTCACAAGTTGATGTACTTGAATTCTTCTAATATGTGCTTTGTTTTGATTGAAAAAGAAAAGAATTTAATCTTCATCAATACATTCTACAATACTATCAAAAGCATACTTTCAATGTATTTCTTTTACTTTCATTTTAAAAATAATAATACTTATTGTCTTTTTTGGCAATTTTTATTTAAGACAATAAAATTAAAGAGTGTCTCAATAAATTGTATATATCTTTAATTTAAAATTAGATAAATAAATTGAATTGAAATGAATTCCTAAGCAGAATAGAATATAGTTCTACTTAACCATTTCTCACATTTACACCCATGAACAAAAAGGAAAAAAAAGAAAAAAAAAGAGTTTTTTTAAAAAAAATTACAAACTTTGTCCCTTCATTTATTCCTTTAAAAATCTTCCTTTATGTCCATTTCTTTTTTCTCTTCTCTTCCCATTCCCCCCTCAATAAACTTTATTTTTGATAATTAATAAATAAACAATGGAAGTTCAAATAAACTTATACCATGCACCAAAAACTACACTACTATACCCCTTACCAAAAGAAAAAAAAAATGAAATAAAGTTGAAATGATTTGTAAATTCTCCTCACATTTTTTCCTCAGAGTGAGCTAATTTTCAATCACCGTCTTCTCATACCAACCGAAATTTTCTGAGATCTGATCCAATCTGACATTTTCTCTGCAAGAATGTGTTGACCCACTTGCTATTCTCAATGTTCCACTCCCCCCACTAATTTCTGCGTCTTTTTGCTCCCACACTTGTCTTCTCTTTCTGCTTTTTTAATGAGATCTGTGCTAATTTTAGCTCAAACTGTTGTTGTTGCGGTGCTGGTAGTGGTGTTTGCGGCTGCCATTGAAGGTTGCTGCTTGTTTGCTACTATCTCATAAGCATTATTTTCTTCCTCGTCATCTTCATCCTCATCATCTTCGTGATCATCTTCATCCATGTTATCACTTTCGTTTTCGTGGTCGATTCGGGTAGTACTTTCATGGTGTGGTGGAAGTGGCCATTGTTGTTCTGGACGAGCCATGATGGGAGCCATTTGGTTGTTTTCGGGGTTTAAAGCGAAGGAAGGATTGAATGAAGATGTTGAAGAAGTTGTTTCGGGGTTTTTGGCTTTCTCCTTGTACAATGCGTCGAGCTGGTGGAAATATGGGCAAGTTTTGGAATCTTCGGGTCGTTTTTTGTTGCTCTCCTTCACCTTCTTGAAGTATTTGTTGATGTTTTCCCATTTTTCTTTGCATCTCTTTGCATTCCGATTGTATCCAATTTTCTTCATTCCAGATGATATCTCTTCCCAAAGAGGACCTTTAGGTCCGTTTTCTTGGTATTTGACATCTAAGTTTGTACGAAGTTTTATCAATGCTTCAACTTCTGCTTTTGGCCACCTTGAAGAGCTTGCTGGACTGTAGCTATCACCTCCGTTATCGCTTTTTGGTACTAATTCCATGTTCTTGGATGGTACTGGTGGTGTCAGTGGTAGCGACAACGATGGTATTAATAATGCTGGTACTGGAGCAGCTGGCAACGATACTGGTGCTGGTGGTGATGCTGTAACAGTCGGTTGTATTTGAGGAGAATGTGTTGGTAGTGGGTTTTCAGGCAATTGTATTTGTACTTGTGCTAATGGAGGGCCAACATTGATACTATTTGGAATTTGGATGTTTTGCTGTTCAGTTATCTTTTGTAAAAAAGAAATAACAGCTGCATCCTTGGCTGCCGCCATTGCTCTTTCTTGGACTAAAAGATCATGCTCCCTATTCATCCTTGCCATTTCTTCTACTTTCCATGCTTCTTCTCGACCCATCCGATCGTGTTCCCGCTTTTCAAGCTTCTCCAAGAACCTCCTATGCGATTCCTCCTGCTTATTAATCACATCCTTGGTAAACTTGTCAAAATAATCCTTCCATTTCCTCTTCTTCTTATGCCTTCTTTGTATATCCTCATCCGAGGAAGTAGACGAAGAAGTTGAATACGACATTGCTGCTGAAGTGTTCACTTGTTGAGGAGGATTGACAGCTGGCGGTGGGGGGAAGCATTTTGATGAGGAGGAGCAAAAAGGCTATTTGGTGCTGATGAAACAGTAACATGATGAGGAATAGTACCTTGTGAAGCTGGGACTTGTACATTTGATGATGCCATTGGCATAGCCATATTTATTGGAGTAGCTTCTAATGGAGGTGGTGGAGGACGCGTATTAGACGGTGGCATTAGAGAATGATGAGATGTAATGTTCTCCAACGCTTCCAACTGCTCGAAAAATCTATAATTTTTTCCATCCGCTTTAGATGCGCGGCCATCCTTGGTTCTCTTGTGATACTTGTACACATTTTCAAACTTCTCCTTGCATTTCTTCGAACTTCTGTGAAACCCAAGCTCTGCCATCTTCCTGGTCATGATAATAACAGTAAAATGGTAAATAAACAAGTACAATAATGGAGTAACAAAAAACCAAACTTACAATTATTTAAATCCTTGGTAATTGAATTCACCAGTAAAACAAAAATTTAGTACTATTCACCACATAAAATAAACAAGAAGATTAAGATATCACTAATCAAAATTAACGTAATTAAGAACTTAATTAATTAAACAAAGGAGGAGGAAAAAGAAAGAGAACACTAAATAGAAACCACATTTTTCTCAATCATGGTGCAACATAAATCTTGTTTTTTACTTACTTAATTATTAGATTTGATTACCAAACTTATTTATTTGCTAAATTCAAGAAAAGGTAGTTCATAAAACTGGAACTCTTAACAAAAAAGATGAGTAAATTAGTTTCCAAAATTTGTTGCTGGAATTGGCAGAGAAAGAAAAAACGCCAAAAAAGCAAAACTGAATTTGGCTCAAAACCCGGAAGGAGGGAATCTGAATTTCCTCAACAATTGTATTTTTTGTTGTTGTTGTATTGTTTGTAGTGAAATGAACTGAAAAACAATGACCCTTTTAATAAATAAAAAAAAGCAATAAATCAATGGAATTCTGATCCATAGATCTATCTTTTCATTTCCCAAAAAAATAAAATCATTCTATTAATTTTTTTCCCAAAAGTAGAAATAAAAAAAGATTCCATTTCTATCAATTTTATTTATGCATGATGAAACTGCTGCAGCTAATGATGATTGAGAAGGTCAGGTGAAGAAATTGCAATAATGAAATTTCCATTTATTTGAATTTAATTACCTGGAAACTTCTTCCCATAAAGGTCCTTTAAGACTTGAGTCTCTAAAAATAACATCCATCTCAGACCTTATTTTGAGCAAAGCAATTGTTTCTTGTCTCGGCCATCTATTTCCACCTGAATTTCTTTCTCCATCTTCCGTCATGAATCCACCGCCACCGGCACCGCCACCGCCTAATCCAATCTCACTACTCCCTCCGCTTCCTGCTCCTCCACCGCTTTCTGGATTTTCACCACCACCTTCACTACTTACTATGCCCGAAACACCCAGCATCACTTCAATTGCAAAAAACAACCTCCTTCTTCTTCCTCTTCTATTTCTTCTGTAAACCAAGCAATTACAGCTGATGAATTATATGACACAAGAAAAAAAAAAGGGTGAATTCTAAGGGGTTTTTATGAAGATGGGGTGTGGTGAATTTATTAATTTATTTCGGTGGGATCTGCCTGTCAATCTCACACCTCTTAAAATACATAACAATTTTAACCAAAAAAAATGAAAAGAGTAGACCCAGAAATATATATAATAATAATAATAATTTAAAAAAATAACACCCCTTTGCTTCTTTTAGCTGTGGAATCTTCAGATTTTCTCATCTGGTATTATTGACAAGAAATGAGTTTTTTTTTTTCTTTCAATAAAAACCAGAAGGATCACTCATGGTAACAACAATATAAAAAATTGGTTTACACTGTATATATAGTGTATAATTAAAAAAAATTAGTGTATTTTTTGTATTATAAAAAAGTAATGGAATATATCAGAGTAGAAAGAAGTAGAAAATACAGCTGCAGATAGCGACGATGAAGATAATAAGTTGTTTTTTGTCTGTCCAGCTAAATATAGTTAAAAGCCGGCCCATGTAGGTCACCCTTTGCTTTTTGGGCATTTTGGATTTCACTATCTCTTTCCTACACTAATTTTTTTTTATACATCGTAAATATAAAAAAAAAAATTACACTATCAAATTATCTAAATTATAAATAAAAGTAAGTAAGTTCCCTTGAAAGAAGAGATTTGTAATCTTAATAAGATATGTTAATATGATATAATATATAAAGATAATTTGATGATGTAATGCATATAATTTAAAAATACTTAGTAAAACAATCTTATTTCCACCTGATTTTCCATACTCTTAGTGTTTGATTAAATTTAAATTTATATCGAAAAGTTTTATATGATAAATTAATCTATAACAAAAATTACGGTGTGTCTGGAAAAAAAAATTAAACTCAAAACCTTTGTTCTACATGTATAATACTATTACGAGTTATTGAGTGAAAATAATTTTTTGACTTTATATTTAAAAAAATTATTAATGTTTGAGTTGAAAGTAAAAGAATAAAAAAATTACTCCTACCAAAATAATTTCTGTGAAACGGGGAGGGGTGAAAGTTAAAAAAAGTAATAATTTAAATACGTTGAGTGTGGTGGGGTTTTGGAGAGCGTTACGACTGAAATGACTAAAGTACCCCTAACTCGAATTTCATGAACCCTTTTAAATAATTGATGCTAATCTGGACTATAATTTTATATTAGCTTCCACCTGATGATTGATCTGGGATTAGTCTGATGTAATCCCGGGATTATTCAATCCGGGTACTCTTCATTTTCCCAAAACACCCTCCTAGATTGTTACTCTCCCGTTTTAATTTATTTATCTGATTTTGACTTGATACAATGTTTAAGAAAATAAAGAAAAAATAAATTTAATAATCTTAAACTAAAGATACGTAGAATGTGCTAAAATATCTTTTAATTTTATTATCTTAAATATGTCGTGTGGAAAAAATTAAAATTAAAGAATTATAAAAAAAAAACTGCATTTTCTTAAAACAGACTAAAATCAAAAAAAGAAGAAGAGAGTTTGAGATTAAAACCCATAAAGAATCAATTCAATTAATTAAGATAAGAAAAGTGAGTAAAAATAAGACGAATAAATTAAAACGGAGTGAGCGTAAAAGTTATCGTCAATGGTAAGTTAATGTGTGCTTAGTTTAGTTCAATTTTCTTACTACAATTATTTTAATTAAATTTTCGACCTTTTAATTAAATTAATTGGGTGAGACTGGTGCTAGTGTCGACACGTTGGTTTAGGGGACCCTAGCTAGATTAATTTTTTTGGTTTTGAAGTTTGACAAAATTGGTTAAATGTAATGTTCAAAAAAATTTGCCACAATGGAGTTTTTATTTTTATATATTTTAAAAAATGTGGGATCCATTTTGTTGAATTAAACAAAGTTAGATGTAGGTCATATTATTAGGCAAACCCATTTATTGAATTGTAGTAAATAGTGTCCAATTCCGTTAGGTCGCAACCTACCGTAATAAATGGTCTAAAATTTCAACGACCGAGTTCTTACCATTTCCCCTATAAATAAGTTTTTGCTATAAAATTAAAAATATCAAATATCAATTTACTATAAGGTATTTAGAATATATATTTTTCTACAAAAATATATTGAATGATTATAAATTAGTAGTAAAAAATAATATGTATCTTTCAAATAAATAATATATTTACAAACTTAATTAAAAATTTCAATAACGACTTTAATAAAAAAAATTACCTTTTACTTGAATATAATAAAGTTAGATGAGATAAGAAAATACAAAGATCATATAGATAAATCAACTACAAAGAAATTAAATATATGAAATTAATAAAAAGAGGGAAGAAGCAAAGATCTTACTTGGACGTTGAAGTGAAGTAGCAACGTTGTTTGAAAGAAAAATAATTATAGAAGCAATATATATATATTTTTTAAAAAGATTTGTTGATGTCTCTAAACTGACTCTAACACACACACATATATATAAGTTAAAAGATTTTGTAAATTCAAGTAAAAGAATATAAGGATTTATAAAATGGTAAGTCAATAATTAAAGTATTTGGTATGTCATTAGGGGATCATTAGGTAACTGACCATATTTAAGCCAAAGATGAAAGCCAGTTTCCATCTTTGATTTAATTATTTTTGCTTGTAATCTTTATTTTGTTTACTAAAAAATAAACATTTTAATGATTTACTATCTTAATTCAAGTATTTGGTATGTCATTAAGTAACTGACCATATTTAAGCCAAAGATGAAAAGTAGTTTCCATCTTTTTTTTTTGGCTGGTTGTCTTTATTTTATATTTACTAAAATAAACATTTTAATTACTTACCATCATTCTATTAAGCAAAAGTCATGACAATCTTATTATGTGAATTGGGAGTTAAAAGTTAGAGTTTGATCACAAATTTTCAAATATTTTTGGGAAGTTATTTTTGGGTGAAGTTTTTTCATGCATTTGACTATAGATTTTATGAGAAATATTTGACTTTTTTTTTAAAAATTTTTTATACCCATAAGTTTTAAAAATTATTAAAAGTACCCATAAGTTTGTATCATCATTATATAATGAAAATATTTCGTGAAAAACTATTACAACGAACATAATTAATATAAATTTGAAAAAAGAGGAAGAAAACGAAAGGAAAATACCATTGATTTGTATACGAAAATTACTATTACTAATTGTAATTGGAAGTCACTTCGAAGAGCAAGCTCGGATAAAAAGTGAATATATATATATATATAGATTGTTTGAAAATTGTCGTAATATATATTTCTTTTGCATTTTCAAGTAATTAAAATTTTATGAAAAAGAAAATCCAATTTATGATTGAATTTTTTTTTATTCTAGTATATAATAATTCATATAAGTGCTTGTCACGTATAGACTGTCTGTCTTGATATCTTATGGTGAAAAATAATTAGTTCGAATGATCAATTTTTAAATAGCTTGTTAATACTTAATTAAATGAATTATATTTTTAATTTAAACAACACATAAAACTTTTGGAATTTCTTGAAATGCAACATAACACGTGAAACTGTGCTGGCATTTTTTATTTTTTTTTAGCTAAAGATATTGTTGTCCAAATTTATTTTCGAGTTAAAAGATGGCAAATCTTTTTCTTTTTTCATTTTATCCTTTTAAACTGTTTTATAATTTTTGCTCGATTTAACTAGTTGTTGTTACTGTTCTTTTTTAATCTTATAAATCTATTTCTTTATTTAATATGTCCAATCCAAAATTTCTTAGAGGAGGTTGAAACATATATTTAGGGTCCGTTTGGATAAGATTTTTAAATCAGATTGATTTGAAGTTGGAATTTTGTTTAGATATGTAATTTGAATTTCTTAAATTTGATAGTTCCTCACAAATATGAAAACTCCACCGTTTGTAAAAATATGACAATATTTCTTAACTCTTATACAATATTATCAAATGATCAAATCATAGTTTATAAACAACATATCAAAATATTCTAAGGTGCCACATCAGTAAATCACATATTTTCATACTCTCTTTTTTTTATGTAAATACATTCTTTCAACATGTTATTACAAACTTTCAAATGCATATAATTTTACAATGATACTAGATATTCTTGATATAATTCTCTCACATGGTAAAATCTTTTCACATTGAGCATAAGTCTTTATTTATGTTTTTTGTAAAATTTAAAATTATAATTATTTAAAAAAAATACAAATTTATTAATCAAGTTTTTAGAAGAATTTGAAATTTCGCATCAAGTAAAATTGAAATTATTCACATTTTATGAACGAACGTTTTTTATTTTCACAGAACTTGAGGAGAAAAAAGTCTTGCATTCAAGACTGTTGGGGCGCCAAAATACATGTTTATATATTCGGAGATAACCAATCAAACCGTATTTAAAAAGGAATACAAATAAAAATATCATGCCAAAATTAAAACGAAGTAAAAGAAAACGGGAGAAAACAAATTTAGGGGTGTTTATAAAGAAAATATTTGCAATAAAATATTATCCAATTCTTTTAAGTGTGGTCGACTTAAATGTTTTTTAAATAGATTCTCTTTAATACAAGAAAATTTTACTTTCTCATAAAGTAAGAAAAACATTTTCTAAAACTATCTTCCAAGTTTATTATTCAACCCTTATTCGAGACTCGACTATTGAAATCGATCTAACACCCAACCCGACCCCTAACTCAGGATTCGATTCCTGATCCTGACAGCTACTCGGGACTCCACTCCGACCCCAACCCAGAACAATATGACTTTTGAACCCAAAACCAAGACTTAACTCCTACCCATGACTTGATTTCCAAACTCAATCTGAGATCTGACTCCTAATCCCGACCTTGATCGAGGACCTAAATCTCGACCCCAATTCGAAACTCAACTCCTAAGCCAACCAGGGACCCGATTTTCAAACCCGACCCTAACCCAACTCAAGATCCAATTTTTGACCTCAACTTCTAACCTTTACTCAGGACACGACTCTCAACCTCGACTCGACTCTTAACCCCGATCCAAGAACTGACTCTTGACCATGCAACCGAATCGGGAATTGAACCCAACTTCTTACAACGAATTATTATCCAACTCTTAATCCCAACTAGGGACATGACTTCCGATCGTAACCCTAGACTCAACTTAAACCCCAACCTTGACCCAACTCCCAACCCAAACTCAATACTTGATTCTCGACCCTCGATCTTGACCCGAAATCAAGACCCGAATCCCTGACTCCTGCCCCCAACTTGAGACTCGGGTCCTGACTTGAGACCGAGTCTCTGGGGTCAGGTCCAACTCGGTGTTGGGAAATTACATCGTGGATAGGGTCGATTGTCGGGTCCTTGGTTTAGGATTTGGCGAGGATCAGAGTCAGGGGCGTATCTTAGATTAATGATGTTAGGTGGGGTCTCGAGTTGGGATAGGGGTCTCTATCCATGTTAAAGAAAGTGGGGAATCTTATTTTGGTGTCATAATATCTGCTCAGATTATAATCAAAATGCTATTGAGATCATTCTTTCTAACCAAACATCAGAAAATACATAAGAAATCCACTAATTTTGTGGAAAATATTTTTGTCTCATACCTAACTCACAATTGTTTGTTTTGATTATTCCATGAAAATGTTGTTCTCTTAATTAATTCATTTCACAATCTTCCTTTTACCCCAATTTCCTTTCAACAGATTTAGTTAACCATTTTTGTTTTGATTATCATTTTGTGGTTCTTTTTTACTAGTTCAAAAACTCATAATGGTTGAATATTTTAAGACCTCATGAGCCTCACGAATTTGCCCATTTGAAAATATCACAATATGAATGAAATTCCATATTTCTTATGTTCTTTAATTTGCGGGGACCTTACATGTTGATATTAAAAAGTGGGATATCTTTGATCTCGACTCATGTTTGTAGTAAGTGACAAAAACAAATATTGCATAAAACATTTAGCCAATTTCACATACTAAATTAAAAGATTTACACAAAGCTCGACACACCAAAAAGTAGCTTATGAAAAAAATTAATAAAATAGCAACATACCAAACAGAATAATACCTAAAAATTTACATTAAGTTTGTACATAGGTGTCCAACTATTTTATCCGATTATCTACTTAAATTAAGGCAGTATTTTTTTAAAACTCAATAATAATAATAATAATAATAATAATAATATTATTATTATTATTTATTATTATTATTATTATTATTATTATCATTATTTTTAGCACCGTTTGACTGAATAATATATATCTAGAAAATTTCTAGAAAAAGAAAACAAGAATAATACGTACAAGACATCCGTGCATTTAAATCTTCTATAAAATATTATCTTGTTTTCAAGTTACTTATTTCATTTATTATATACTTATATATTTTTTAATAGAATTACCTTTAATTGATATTTTTTTAAAATTACACAAAATCACCAATATATTTTTTTATATTTAATGACAGCGCCTAAAATAAATGAATAAATAAAAAATCGGAGTTAGCGTATGATTGCAAATAACTCAAAAACAAGTGAATTATAGAGTCAAAAATATACCAAAGGGAATGGACCAACTAATAAATAATGTCACAAATGTGGACCCCCCAATTAAATGCAAATCAACAATAATTACACACTTATGAATCAATACTTTTATACACTTAATTATACACTTTTATTTATCATATAAATATAAGTATTTGATATAAAATTATCATATTATATTGCCTGAACAAATGAGATAAGAAAGAATTAAACTTGGGGTGGTGGTCATGTATGAGGTGTATTATTAATTAATAAAATTATTGTCATTTTCCAAGTAAAGAAGGTGAATTAAGTGTAATATAATATAGTCATTTTGTAAGTTGCTCTAGTAAAATTTAAAGGGTATAAATTATAAAACTGAAAAATACAAATTAAGGTAGGAAAACATCAGCAGCTAAATTAGCACCGTTCCTTTTCTCTTTTGGTGTCTTTTTCTAAAAATAAAAAAAATTGGGTGGGGGGTGGGTAGGGAAGGTAAATGGGAAAGAGATTCAAGGTGCCAAATCGAATTATTATCAACAAAGTGAAAGTTCAGATGACCAATTAATTGAGTTACTAAAGATTTTCTAGCTGCGATTTTTAAAAAAAAAAAACTTCTTTTCAAGTGAATTCCAAAACACCAAAAAAACTATTTTCAGTTCAAATTACTCACAAAAATTTAAATTTGATCAACTGATTTTTTTAATGAATTGAACTAATAAATGAGTGAATCAATAATTCGTCCAAATTTAAACGGATTAAATGGGTTATATTTTCATAGATTAATATTACCACATTTAATATGGATCAAATAAAGAAAACGACGAAAGTATGTATATCTTAGGAAATCTTTACACTAGATAACTGTCCACCAAAAAATATATTTTTGTATATTAATAACAATATACAACATTTCTTCTAATTGAGCTACCAAATATGCTAAAAACCGATATTTTGAATAGTAAATAAAGAGAAAGAGGAAAATGGTACGTAAATAATTAAAAAGAGGAAAATGGTACGTAAATAATTAAAAAGAGGAATTGATAGTGACTTTTTCTCTCCTCTCTTTAACTATACGTTTGTACGTATAAATGTAAACATAAAGAATATGTAATGTATAGTATTTTATATAATAATGTAATTGATTGCTTAGGTGAGTTTACTTTGTTACAGGAAAAGAACATTATCTTATGTTGTATACTTTGTTTTATGTCTTTGCTTTGCTGTCTTTGGCCTTCTGCTTACCCACTCACTATGCTACATTTACGCATACCCAACTGTCCCCTCATCCTCCTGGATTTATCTACATTATATAATTTACCCCAACATCATATTTACACCAAACACTTCGTTTCGATGTTTATTATGTGTCTTTTCATAATGTATTAGTATATTTTGGATTGATATATATAATGTTTTAGATTGATTATATTGTTTTATGTCCATCAGAATTTAGGTGCATCTGAGCACATAATCCCTCTTGGTAAAATTTTGGAAATGGGAGGGTGGCCAGGAGGGTAGTCATTACATAATGTCACTTACCAACAATAGTAAAGTATGAGATAGAACTACTATAAAAAAAATAGGATTAATGATGATATGTATAGTAAAAGTACATAATAAGCAAAGAAAAAAAAATAAAGTAACGATGCAATCACACC
>JAJOOS010004930.1:0-18466 GCA_029582725.1 Solanum chiquidenum
TAAAGATAATTTTATTTGTGGATTTGATTAACAAGTAGTAACATTAACACCATGTAATATTGTTTTGTCGATATTTATGATAATACTTTTAAATTACAATTTATAATTTATTTTAATAATTATAAAAAATATATAATTTTTAATAAAGAGGGCTGGCCCGACAAGCCTGTAACCCACGTACTTGTGGGCTGGGCCGACCATTTTCTGGCCCACACCAAAAATGGGCTAGCCCGGCCTGACCTGCAAAATGTCAAAGTCTGTATGGGTTAGCCCGGATGGGGTGGGCTAGCCCATATTGACAACTCTAATTTTCAATGTTTATATATTTTATTTCAAATCTGGGCATGTAAAATTTTGTAAATATTATATATATATATATATATAATTTAATTTTATTTATAGATAAAAAATATTATTTATTATCTACTTTGTTAATATATTTTTAGTTAGTTCTATTTTTCAATGTTTATATATTTTATTTCAAATTTGGGCTAGTAAAATTTGTAAATATTTTATTTTTTTATTTTATTTTTTTATAAGGTAACAGATATTCACATCAAAACTCATCAGCAAAGCCTGATGAGGTGGGATTTACAGCCCCCAGGGGGTAATATCAAAAGCCAAAAACTGGGCAAAACTTTACAATTGAGCAATAAAATCCCCTAAGCTATCTACCTCCCCACCAAATCCTGTTTACACCAAAAATACAGCAGGCTCAAGCTATTCATCTTGATTTTCTGAGTGCTGTTAAGTTTCCCATCATGTGATCTTTCATTTCTTTCCTTCCGCAATGTAAATATTTTATTTCGTATTAAGGTCCAAAGTTACAATTATATTGTTATAGTTTTTCAAATTTGAAGTTAACAATTTACTTTGTAAATATTTTGTTTTGTATTCAGTTTGACTGTAGCCTTTAATCTTATTAATTTAACATAATGAACATTGATATTTAAAAAAATAAAATTGTACTCATGTGAATTTTACCGTCTTTTCAAAAATTAATATTCATTTAACATTTCTTAAGTTTAGCTTATCACAGAGGTAAGTGAAAATATATTTGATCTCTTTTTCAAACACCGTATAGTTGTAAAAAACCGAAAAAAACGACTAAAGCCGTAACCGAATAAATTGACTTTGCGTGGTTTGATTTGGTTTTTAGATTTAATAAACCGACATAATTGGTTTAGGTTTTTAATGAAAAACCAAACCAAACCGACATATGTACACCCCTAGTTAAATGAAGGCTAGTGATCTCTCTCCCCACTTTCTTCATCAGCTCTTGGAGTTTTAATCATTGTTAAAAGCGACTTATATGCACTATCTATTCAGAGAGAAATTGTTCCTTTCAAAGTAAAGCATAAAAAAAAATCTTTTAAGAGAAAATGCTGACTGGCATTATTAACCTACAAAGCAACTCACTCCTCCTTAGCAACAAAAAGACAAAAGAAAAGACAGGAATTTACCATTCAACAGGGTAGTCTTCTCTCTAGTATCCTTATATTGCCGAAGACATTGAAACAGACGGAAAAGGTAAGGCAATACAAGAACAATGGGAATTGCAACAGCATGACTTCCACAAACAGAATCGGCTTCAAACCATGCAATGGTAGCAACCTGCTTATGCCATTGGTTATCTTACAGGTAATAGAGCAAGCATTCACAAAAAAACTCTACAAGTTAAGCCAAATTCTAAAAGATTCTCTATTACAGCGGCAGCAAAAATACAGAGCCTGGTTACCTACTCTTATATGTAAATATAGACATATATGAACTGAAAATTATTTGTAGAAAACACTGTCCTATCACTTTCTCAAACCCAGGGAAACAGCTCTCTCTTTCAATTATATAAATCCTTTCAAAGGGAGGATAATGCAGCTAAGTCTATACCTTTTACTTATCAAAATAATAATAGTAGTAATTATTATAATTATAATTATGCAGCTAAATCTACAAATTGAGCAAGTTCCACTAATTTGACAGAGGAACAGAATGGAAGGATCAGTTTTGCATATATGTCAATCCCACTGTTCTTCTAGATTATTATGAGCCCTAAAAGAACCAATCATTTCTTGACTTGAGTGAACCATAACAAGAAGACAGTTGGTCACCTAGTCCATCAAAAATTTCTTAAACTTCAGACTATAAAACTGCACAGTTACTGATCTAAAGCTGCATTTTTTTTGTTGAAATATTAGTGCACTGATCATAACTTTTAAATGAATGGACAAGTGATGGGTGGACTTAATTTTACAGCAAGTGATGATGCAAATCATACATCATAGCTGGAGCCTAGAAGACAGTGATTCAACTAAATGAAACACTGTTTTTTCTTGTCAAAATAGTAGATTCCAACTCCCCATGAACCAATAGTAGTGTTTCCCCCTCAGTGACTTGAATGCCAAACTTCGTGTGAGGTGGAGGGTCTCTTCCACTAGACCAACCCTCTCTTGTTGATACCACTAAATGCAATTTGTATCATCACAAAAAAAAAATAAAAAAAATCTAGCAATGTCATGTCAGTTATCCTTCTTCTCACCAAAAGCATAGGACAGAGAGGAACTAACCTGGCGATGAACCATTCTACAAACGGAACGCTCCAAATCTGAAAATACCTGCACAAAAGTACGAAAATATTGGGCATTGCACACTAAGTGACAGAAGTTATGCAATAACACTCTCTATGAGAAGCTACAACAATAGGTATGACACAAGAAGGTGAAAGTTTGTACATCTACAAGGTTTTGATCACCAAATATGTAAGCTTCCACAAAAAAAAAAAGTAACAGGCTGTATAATGGAATAGATAATCTTTCACTTGTCTAAACCTATTCAAGACAAATGTATATGAGATTGATTTGCCTGGATTCACAGTTTTGGTTTATGCCCAAAGTGAAGCAGACAACTCATAAGAGCTTATAGTTCACCATCTAAAAGGACAAACTAAATCTGGGAGCAATCACTCTGGGAATGGGTCATCAAATCGGCTTGTAACAAGGTAACTTAGTCTAATGTTTTTTCTTCTGGCTCAATCGACAATAGACAAAACAAGGAGGTTCCAGGAGGATCAATTGCTTAAGGAAAGAATTTAAGATCAGTACATCAACCACGTTAATGGTATGGGTAGATAATAAAGAATCACTTTAATCTCGAAGACAAGAAGAGGATGAACAAAGATGACAGAAAGTTAGAAAAGCTGGCAGCTTTTGAAAGGGTTAAAGGACCAAGTCTCAGAGCATTGACATGAGAAAACTTCATAGGTTCTTGCTTTACTTTTGGACTTATTGTGGTTCACTCAAGAGTCAACAAATTGAACCCAAACTAGCAGAACCTAAAGTTAGATCAGTTCTCTGTTTTCATGACACGAAATTGACCTGCTCAAGTGGTAACATCTTCTATAAGCAAATCCATCAAGATATTTCATTAGATATCAACTAACGATTTCGCCCGTCCGCAACAATGATGGTACAACCTGACCAATGCATTAATATGATGATAAATCTGAAGTCAGGAGTTTATGCAGCTTGGAATATGGTCCTATACTGCTCCAAAAGGTAGTAAAGCTAACTAACAATATCAAATGCTAAAGTACGAATTAAGAAAAATGAGGAAACATTTACGATTTTCCAGATATATTTTTCCACCAAGCTAGTAATGAACTAATCTTAAGAAATAGATGTGACATACTTCATCAGAAAAAAAAATAGATGTGACATACTAGTTTGTATCGAAAAGAAATGCGTACTAGAAAACAAAAAAAAAGGTACTTAATCCTACTTGTGAAACAAAATTGTTTAGTTGAAAATATGAACTACGCTATGCCACATTATACAAAAATATACACACAAACTAATAGTTATGTGTCCTCTTTTCATTTGGGGCGAGAAGAAAAGGATGCATACCTTGGACATTGAAGTGAATATATCAGCCAGAAAGAAGTCAGCAAATGATATTGCCTGCATTCACATCAAAACGAAACAATGCATGACATCAGACAAATAATAATATGGAACCCCACTATCAAAATTAGCATGACATATTTCATTTTTGACATTAATTTCAGGAATTTTTGTGAGCATGATTGACATGATGATTAGAATTTTGAATGTAAGTGGTTAATCCTCTAAAAGGTGCTTCATCATATTGCAAAACTAACATGGAAATGCTCTGAAGCAGTATATATACTTCGAGAAGTCAAATAAGAATCCACTTAAGGGGAGAAGGAATATTTTTCTGCCAAATCAAACTAGATCTATGTGGAATGATTGGTGTTTGAAGACAATGAAACTCTATTTAAAAGATACCTAGTTCTGCTATATCAGCTATTGCTGAAGTACTCAATTACTTCAAAATTCTAACTAAAATGCCAGTCAAAGTTGCATGGAAATTTGTAATAATGAAATAATCACCCATGCTGATATTAATGGTTTCAATTGAAAGAAAGTGCAATACAATATAGAAATAAGTGAATTACAAAGTTTTTTCAGGAAAAATATAAAGAGCTTCATATCATAATGATTTTTAAAACTGATAGATTGTTAGGGCAATTTTTATGGCTAAAAGTCAAAAGTATTTCTGAAAGTAGCCATTAGATTAACAGAAACATACCTGGAATGGGAAAACTACCCGCCAAACAGTCCTTAAAAAAAAGTAGCGAGATGACAAATAGAATATATCAAATGGAAAAATCAGAGCCATGGCAAAAGCAGCATATAAGAGCACCTGCAATGACATAAGATTCATTACAATAGTAGAAAAGAAGCATCACATTTACAGGACTTCTGCGGTACCTGCCAATTAAATGGAGTGCTTACACTAAAGATAAGCAAGACTTTGCTACAATAGTTACCCCTAAAACCAGAAGCATTTGGCACAGCTTTCAAAATAGAAGTGTAGAAATATAAATTCTGATGCCAAATTTTCTGGTTAAGAGGAGAATTAGAAGTTTTGAATCCTTAACAGGATAATACTTCTGATTCAATGCAACTGCAACACTTGCGCATTTTGTATGACAGTATGGGCAAGCTGAAGAACTTGATTTGAACTCTTCCAAGCCCGAACAGAAGTTGGGCAATTATTATGAACCAAAAATGCTCCACTTCCCTTTTAATAATTTGATCAGAAGCTTTTCCAGGAATAACGACAATAATTCAGATTGAATATGACTTAAATTGGATAAAGAAAAACTGCTAACAATCAAATGGGAAGGAAGCATCTATTACACTGGTTGAGATGCAGCTAACGAAACTTCTCCATGTGAGTAGAGATACAGATAGGCTGTCATGCTTGTCGGCACAATCATCGTCATCCAAGTAGCACACTGCATTATCAAGGGACTTCTAATTTATTTCTGTTTGTACAAGGAAAACAAAAATCTAACAGCCAGTTCAAGGAGAACTAAGGAAGCAAAAGTCATGCAATAGAGATTAGTTTCTCCTTCTACCTCTTTCCTTCAATCTGATTGGAATGAAGCAAACATATCGCAACACTCTCATCAAGTCACTTAGACTTCACGTACCATGGCATATCAATGTAAGTGACATGATGCATCGCATAAAAACAGGCAACTTTATTTAACACATGACATCTGATCTGATATTCAAATCTTACTGCAATATTTTTGAAAAGGCTGTACAATCTTCACTGACAAACAGGCTTATATTGCCAAGCCTTAATGCTCAAAGTTCCACATTTAGCTATTGAGACAAAAGTAAGCTCAAATAATAGTTACCCATGCTTAAGAATGTAGTGTAAATCTACATATTGCACTTTAAGTGAGCAAATGATGTTCCCTAGAAAGTTTAACGAGCATATTGTTGCAATAAATACATCAGCACAAAAGCATTTAAGTAAAATATGAGTTGGTTAATAGATGCATCAACATGCGGGACTATATAGGCTCATGACAAGTGTAAGCTACCTGTCAAGTTTAACAAGCATATTATTGCAACAAATGCATCAGCACAGAAGCATTTAAGTGAAATATGAGTTGGTTAATAGATGCATCAACTTGCAAGACTATATAGGCGCATGACAAGTGTAAGTTACCTTCCAAATCTCTCTGTGAGAGAGATGATTCTGATCAAGGTCAAAAATCTTAGCGTAGTTGACATTAGCCTGTGCAAAAACCCATAGGTTTATGCCCCAAAACCAAACCATCATGGTCTGCAGCACCAAAACCAAATAAATGCAAATAAGAGGAATGTTGCTGAAAGGACTACTGCATAACCTAGTATTATAATGATCTTCACTAACCATAAGGAGAAGAGGATTGTAATATAGAAAAGCCTCATATAAGAATAGATCGCGAAGGTTTGCGCTCATTCTCATGACTGAATCCCAGCTGATCTGCAAATTAAAAGAAAATACTCATTAAAGACAATACAAATATGTGAGTACATAACCGAAAAAGGTTGACCTTACTAACCTTGCAACAACTGACACCCCAAATGAGAAACAGAAGTACCTGAACACAATTAACATACATAGAATCATAAGTGAACATTTCATCTTCTTCAGAGAATAATAAGAAAATAAATCAAAGAAAACAGCAACAACAATAACAAACAGAAAAGCAGGAAAAGAGGCCCCATCGGATGATTAAAGTTGAAGAAATAACAAAGGGAAGTAAACTAACACTTTTTGAGGATATATATATATATATATATTATTAGTCAACTTACCACTCTTGGAATGACCTACATGAAAATCACACGATCATTTTTTATACGCAACATTCCTAAGATACCGTCTCCAATGAGATATTACTGATGAGCCCCATTACTATGTCAAAGTAAGCTGCTAAATTCTAGATAAAGCAATAGCTCATTTCAAGAAACAGAACAGCTTCAGGTGGGCAATGGTGCTATAATTCACTGTTTTGTCCAAAATCCTAATCTATTTTCCTTCTAAAGAAACAAAATGCTATCAGATGCAGGAACTTATGGAGAAAGCAAAGACCAAAGCATCATCCCAGTAGTGTTGGGAGGCACTCCAAAGTCCAGACTGGTTTGAGCTTTTCTATGAAAAGCCATACTTTGGCGACAGTGAGATCCTACTGAAAGTTGGTTATAGAATGTCTCAAATGTAGATTGGGCTGGTCCTGATTTGCTTTTGGCTAAAAAAGAACTTACTCTCTCTTCTTTTTGAGCTGGTAAACAGTTAAATTTCATAAAATCAAAAGGCCAAAGTCAGCCGTCTACAGTAAGTATACCAAAAAGTAAAGAACCTCCAAAAAGATATGGTTCTCTACAAAAGACACCCATTTCTCTATACATCACAGAATACATGGGCGCACCAAAAATAAGTAAGGGATCAGAGAGTACTCCTCAACTGGCCAAAACTCATTTCTACCCCTTCAAAAGCCCTCATATTTCTCTCCATATTATCCACATTAAAGCAGGAGGAACAACATCCCATGCCCTGCTCTTTCCCCTGCTTCATCCAGCTTTCCGGCAAAACAACAGGTGCTTCACAGTCCTTCGCATCACCCAAGACATACCAAACCAATTAAACATATCTCACCATAGTCTCGTGGCCAGACAACAATATGGCAGAAGATGACTCTCTCTTTCTCCCTGATATATTCCCTTGCGTCATTTTGCTTCCTAGTTTTCACTCTCTTTTTTTCGTATTTTTATGAATTAATATTACTTTTTTGTACATCTATCCCAAAAAAAATTATAACCAAGAAATCCACGAGGGGCGCAAGGTTCCGAAACTTGGTGAATAACAGGCCCACCCCTCCACCTTTTTTCTATTTAACTACCAGGCTGAAACAGAATTCATACACATGACATCAATTTTTATCTTTGTCAATGTTTGACACCATTCTGCAAATAACACACAAGATTTAAAATTCAAATTCATCTAACTATTTGGATTGAACATTGATGTAATGTTTACTCTACAATATAAGCTTAACTAGTACTTAATTATTTTCTATTATATATTATACACAAGTCAAGCTGATATCTTAATGGTCTGATCAAGTGTTGTTGCATAAGATAGGCCAGAGAGTACAATTTATGAAGCAAACTTAATGCCATCAATTTTGTGGAAATCGCATTTTAATAGGATGTTTTCTAGGTTATTATTTTTTGTTATGTTGTTTAGCAATTATAAATAATTTGTGTACAAATTTGTGCTACAAAAATATTGCTATTGCATGTTTTTCTTTTTCATCAGCTCCAGCATGGAGAATAATTTGTCAAACTTTTGTCTTACTCATGTTAAAAATTGCAAATCCAGACAGACTTTTCAAACTAGGAACGAATTGAACCCTAACTTCAAGTTCAAACTATGACAACAAATATCAAACATGAACCATAAAACTAGCTTTAGATCACTAGTGACCTGTTTTTGACTTTGGCTAAGAATATATTGGACAACGCCAGGAAACACTAGTGACCTCTTGAAAAGCTGGAATTATGAGTGAAGAAGGGCAAAACATAAGAAGTGGTGGAGTATTATCCCAACTTGCATTTGGTGGACCATGTGAAAGGAAAGGAACAATAGATGTTTTGAAAAAATAGGACTAGTTCTAGTCAAGTAGTTAAAATTAATTGTATTTATAATTTACATTTTTGGTGCAAAGAATCTTCTGTAGAGGATTGCTGAATCCATTCTACAATTTTTGGAGGCCTATTAATGTGCAAGGGCTCAAGCTTGTAAATATTGCTAACAGCATAGTCGTACTGCTGATGAATAAAAGTTACCATTTTCAAAAAAAAAAAAAAAGTAGCTTTAGATCAGTTTCAAACCATATTACATATCTCGATACTTAGGCCTGTTCCTGATCTTAAAATCATAAACATTGTATAAAGATCAAATGTTCATATACTGAAAGTCATAAAAGATCATACCTTAAATCTCCATAAAAGAACAGGAGATGGCATTATGGCCGCGGTGCTCAAAGGTGTAGTCACACCCTTCATTTCATTGACCTCTATGTTGTGCAATAGGGCTTCTACAGGACTCCCTCCAAGCTCAACCGTACCTAGCAGATTACAACTATTAACTGTCTATTTGACAACCACTGAACAAACCAGAGAGCAAGCATCATAGAGCACATCAAGGGAGAACTTCTCATACCAGTATCAGAAACAACCGCTCGACTTCCAGACCTTCTTAGATGTGGACTGTTAGCAGGAGCATCCACAAGACTCCCAAACATAGATGAATGGAAGCAGAGAATGAGTATGATAAGTTAAGCAACTGGGATCACCTTGAAAGCTGCAATTACAATAAATATAGCACTTTAAGCACGCAAATAGGAAGACGCATACAGACAACAAGAACATAAAATTCCAAAAAGGAAGGGGTGAAAGAGGACAGATGCAAGGGGATCAAAAGGTAAAACTCATCAATTTGTGAAGAAAATTCACCAGACCATATGGACTGGACTCGAAACCTATCCCCCACCCCCCAAAAAGAAGAAGTCGAATTCTGAAAGTCAATGTCCTTTAAGCACTTCTCCAAGGAAAGTAGAAGCACAAAGGCTTTCACCAGAATGACGAAACCCCAGAAGTGAAAGCAAATGCATGTAAGGAGAATTTTCTGTCTCTTTATAAAAATACAAAGAAGAATTTTCTACGTCCTGCTAGGGCCAACTATGCTTTCACCAAATGCAGAAGAATAAATGATGCTCGTCCCGTTCCCAGTTTAGTGGGTAACATCTCTCGCGGTGTTCAGATTATGCCAGTACTTTGTAATTTGTACCCAGATTAGCTGAGTATAGTCTTTTTTTTGTCAAAGGAACATCTCAATGAATCATTTGTTTCCAGTTGTGATGCTCTCTTACCCAATATACACATCAAGTGCAGCGAACTGTCTATCTCCCAATCCTCGACATTTGACCTGAGTTTAGTGATCCAACAATTTTTTTGGAACTGTTTAGTGATCCAACTATTATCAACCCTCATTGAGCAATTGCGGCTTTTGGATTTATAGCCTCTTTGGATTGGCATGTTTTAGGTGCTTTTAAGCTAAAATAGTTTTTTAAGCACTTTTGAAGTGTTTGGATAAAATTAAAAAGTGCTTTTAATCACTTGTTTTTAAGTCAAAATAACAAAAATAAGTCAAAAGCCATAAGTTAGAAATCCTAACTTATGGCTTTTGGCTTTTAAGCCAAAAGCCATAAGCCAATCCAAACAGGCCCTTAAACCTAAATTGAAGATCTCTTTCTGAGGTCTACGTCCATGTCAGTTGTCTTTTCCATGATCTTATGCATTGACCATCTCCTAATTATAAATAGGAGTTTGCACGGGATTCTGGCACAAACTTATTTTACCATAGACCATAGTGTTTGCCATTTAGTGATTGAGTCTCTCCTGGTGCACCTAGAGTTTATTCTTTTAGCAAGTAGAACACCTCTCCCAAGTATACCTTCTTCTTGACTACATATCCAAAGTCAAAGTCATTTAAATAGAGAACTCTTATAGTGTAATCTGAATATCAAGTTATATTTAATTGGTTTAGTAACTGTACTAAGAGAATTGAAGCAAGAAGCCCAAATTCAGCAGTAGAAGAAGAGGAGTCACATTCTATACGAAAAGAGTTATTTCCTTTTTTTTAAAAAGGAATAAATAAATGACTTTTTAAAAACAAAAAAGAAAGGAAGAAAGACAATAGTGGTGTGGCTTGGGAGTTGGACAATAGATATCAGAAAGTAGTGGTATTCTTGTCGCAAATGAGTTCAGCTTTAACAGGTATAAATGATATTTAGCCTATTAGGTTGGTTAGAAATGAATAAGAGGTAATTTTCTATAACAAGCATTTGATTAGTAATCTATTGTAGATAATGTAAAGATCTTTCGAATCAATATAATATCAATATGTATGTGTGCCCTTTTCAAGTGGAAATGGCAAACATGGAGAAATGAAAGAAGAAAAGAAGGAATTATTTTAATAGCCGTGGTATACGGGCCAGCTTGCACACACCTTGACTAATGAAAGAAGAAAAGAAGGATATATGGGCAACGTATGCTTACTAAATAAGCAATCAACGGATACGTAGTTACATATTTATCCTGGTAGTGAACACATAACTCATTTGGATGACAATGTATGCTTAATAAAATAGCAGTCAGGATACATATTTATACTGGCAGTGCTTCCAAAACCATTTCCAAACATGGGTGCACAAAATAATGTATAATCCTATGCTAAAAAGATGTCCAGTAACCATACACATCTAGAGCCAGAAGCATGGGTTCACAAACACCCACTGGCTCAAAATTGGATCCACCCGGAGAAAGATGGATTTTTACAAATAAAATTTGATACAACTCCAATGATCATTTCATCTTCAAAAAAAAACAAAACTTTAGGGACTACAATAATGTATATTGCAAAAGTCATATTGACCACCCTCAAATAACCGAACAAAAGATCAAATAATCAATTAACTATGTCTTTAGTTGAAATCAACAATATAATATGAATCCCCTATAGTCTCTGTCCTCCTTGTTACTCCCATTGTGGCTGAACCTGGCGTTAACCTAATGCACTCGCCCTCCTTTTCTTCTTATTTGATCAGTAAACAACAGTTCAATTAATTTCTAGCAACAAGTAATGTTGGAAATTGAAATTCCTTCATCCGGGAATAATCGAAACTCTTTAGATCCAAACATCAAAGAACAAACAAACAAAACTCTCGAATCACCCAACAATTCAAAAAACTCTACAGTAACAAAAAAAAAACTAAAAGACACAGGAAAGTGAGCATACCTGATGAAACAACAGATATGTAGCAGTGGATCTGATGAAAATCGATTCACATGCAAATGTGAATTGCTTTTGTTATACAGAAATCGAAGAAGAGAGAGAAGACGGAGAGCTCCGTTAGACAAGATCCGGATTGTGATACGAACACTTGATATAGAAGTAAAGGGGAATATGGATTTGCTTCGAAGGAAAATTATAGTTCTATAGCCTAGCAATTACAAATACTAAAATTATATTAGCAAAGCAACCCAAAATACTATATAGTAAAAGCCAAAAAAATGTGTTTACTAAAAGCAATTTTAAAGGAAAAGAAAATACCATAGTATAGCAATTTTATAAATGGACCCTTTTGGATTTTGAAATTGGAATAATTTTAAATATTTTAAATTATAAATTATTGTTATTTATACTAACGGAGTAGTAAAATTATCCGTGCCTCGCGCGGAAACTTAATATGAAAGAATTTATAAAATAATACTTAAAAATTGTTGGTCATAAAAAGTAAAACATTATATTAACTTACATAAAAGATTACGTAGTAACGAACATTAATAATGTAAAGGAAAATGATACTTATAGCATCTTACATTTATCCTTCAATCAATCATCTTTAATTTGATTTTATAATTTATTCTTTTGCTTCCAGGAAATATAACTATTTGATATTTTTGGGGAATCAAATGAACATCAACCTAAGATATTAAATTTTCTAATGAATAAATAATTGTTGGTGAAGGGATTAAAAAATTTAAAATGCCGAAAAAAGTGAACAAATATTCTAATTCTAACGTGTAGAAAGTCCAGCCCTACCTTTTGTTTTACATATATCATTTTAAAGTTCCCCATTTAAATGTATCATAAGTACTTATTAAAATGAAAAACTAAAGGGAGAATGTATCATATTGGACAAGAATTCAACTTATTATATATACTTGAAAGAGAAAAATATTGCACAAAACTATTCAGTTTGTTTGGGTATTTTTTTATAATCAACATACCAGAGTGAGGGAGTTCAATTTGAAACTACACTTCTATTCCAATTGAAGTGTCGAGAAACACATTTATTACTTCAAGAAAAGTTTTTACAACTTGCAGTAAACTTGATAACATGTTCATACTTCATATTGAAAATGAACAATGAATTTATTGTGTAGTTATCTATGTCTGTGGGATTAAAAGAGGCTCCAGTCTAGTTATATTCCTCTATAGGCGGCACATCTTTGAACCCATGTCAAAAGTTTTTTAATTCTTGTCACACATCAAGTTGCGATAAAGTTTTTAAGGTCTTTATTTCCTTACAATGGCATACCAAATTTGAATTTTATCTTCAAGAGATGGTAGTATAGATCTTTAAGGAATTTTTTATTGTACTTCAACAATTTCAGTAGAAAAAACTTGCGTGAATACTCAATTAATGTGTATTATTTTATCTGTACTAACAAATACTTATAACAATAACTTTGTAGAAACATAAACGACGAAGTTTAAAACATGTACTAAAAACAACAATTAATATCATAAGCATAAATTAATGGTTGTGAAAAAATATATCAGGATCTATAACAATGGAATGAAACAAAAAGGGAAAATTGAGCCCACGAAATGTACAGTTGTCACGACCCGATTCCTCGAGCCGTGATGGCGCCTACTGTATCCCACCAGCAGGTAAACCAACCCGAAACCCAGAACAACTAGTAGTGGGTAAAAGGGCAGAAACCAAGTGGTAGAAACAATAACAACAAAAAAGGAATAAGGCAAGCCAAAAGAATACATACATAAGAACTGAATCCCTCTCAAAATCTGGAAGTCACAAGTACAGAGCCATACTAAGAGTACAAGTCCCAAAAGTGGACCAACATACAAAAACATACGCAACTACAAAAGACTTGTCTCAAGTACCAAAGACGAGCCACACAATATATGTACAGAAGGAGACGACGATGATCAGGACGTTGTGCTCACCCTCGCCTCCGGATGTTAGCTGCTACTGGCTCGAATGGCGCGTTGATGACTGGTGCTCGATCCTGCATCACGAAAACAGATCCTCTTAAGAAAATTATTTTCCTCTAGTACCCGCGGTTTAAAGGAATACATCCTCTCAGGATGGAACGATTATATTCACCAGTATATTGATACAAAAATAATGGTGTCAGTGAGCCACTCAACAAGAGCAAAGTACATGAATATTTAATTGTGCATAAGAAGAAGTTTAGAATTTTCGTCGTTTTAAAATGAGAAGAAATCCCACTATTTATTGACAACAAAGGATAGTGTGAACAAATGCTTATTGTGCCTTATCGGAAAGGTCACAACTCTATGGAAAAGTTACAACCCTTCAAAAAGGTCACAACCTTTCATAAATGTAACACCTCGCTATTTGAAAGAAATAGAAAGAATTAGAATTAGAAAGAAGCCTTATTTTTTGGAAATAATCAAATTTGAAAAGTTTAACCAAGTCAAGTTAAGTATGAGTTTTAGGTCAACTTAAAACGATCATAACTCCTAGCTCATGATGATTTAGGTATGCTACAAAATACCATATGAAATATATTTGAATTATCTTTTCAACGGCTCCAAGTTTTCTCAATTTCGAGTTCGTAAGAAGGAGATATGCCCATTTGAAGTTGGGTTGTCTAGATAAAAAAAGTCAAAACCGGATTTTAAAAGGGTATTTTGGTCTTTTTTATACCTAATTGGTTTAATTCATTTTTAGTGAATTAATTAGGGTCTAAAATAATTTGATTCAGTTTACGCTTCACAAAATAGAGTAAGGGTTTTGAGAGAAGAGAAAAGAAGAGGAGAAAAGAGGAGAAAAAGCTAGGAATCGTCAAGTTCTTGGAGAATTGCTTGTGGATTTCGCCAAGGGTTAATCCCTACGAGGTATGTGAGATCACATAGCATTGAGTTCGTTCATCCACGCGCCAATCATGATTTTTTTTCAGCGAATTTACGCTCTTGATAGTATGGAAATTGAGTTCTTGATGGATTTTGTTGAAGTTTCTATTGGGTTCTTGATTGTTGAAGTTCTTGATCTAAATTCATGAAATTTGATGTTGTTTTAAGTAGATTCTTGCATATTTTAGTTATGTAGTCGAATCTAAGTGTTTGGGGAAAGAACCAATTGAATCTAGAGAGTTTAAAGTTGAAAAACGACCAAGAGAATTCGTCAAAAAAATTGGGGAAAAAGGGTGGGGAGCCGCGCCACTCAGAGCACCCTACATCAGTCTCTGTAGGATGGTCTATGGGGCGCTGTGCCAGCTAGTGCGCCCCAACCCAGGCTCTGAAGTTTGAGCTTTGGCGCCCCTCGCCACTCAGAGCGCCAAGGACGCCAAGGACGCCAAACCCTCTACCCTTTTCCACTTTTTTCCGTTTGAGTTCCCTTGCAACGTACCTAAGTTTTCTAATCGATTTCTACACTCTAAGGTACGTCTAAACAACATGAGATCATGAGTCTTGAATCCATAATTCAATTCAAGGAAAGTTAAAAGTCAAGTCAAAAGGAGTTCATAGAGTCTTCCAAAAGTCTTTCACAAATGTTTTACTCCCTTCGTCCCATTTTATGTGAGGTAGTTTGACTTGGCACGGAGTTTAAGAAAGAAAGGAAGACTTTTAAAACTTGTGGTCCAAAATGAATGATAGAAATTTGTGTGGCTGTAAATCATTTCATTAAGGGTAAAATAGACATTTTATAGTTAAATTGTTACTTAATATAGAAATGTGTCATTCTGTTTTGGACTGACTAAAAAGAAAAGTAAGTCACATAAATTGGGACACAAGGAGTAACTTTGTTTTAAGACTTGAGTTTTGAGTTGAGTAAAGATTGAAGTTCATTTCTTCAAAAAGAGTATATGTGGACTATGTATTCCCAAAGAGTAAAATATTTTCACATTTAAACAATAGAGGAAACACCGATTTCCAAGAGAGCCTTTGAGCTAGTTTTTGAGTAATTACCTCAAATCACATAAAGAGTTTTATTTTAGAACATATGAGCTGAGTATATTTTGGGAGTAGTATTGAGCACCGATATAGGGACGAGTTCATAATAACTCAAGTCTCCATAAATCATGTAGCCAAAGTGGGTAGAAATGGTCATACTTTTTCGATGACACCTTAATGCTTTTTAGCATAGACTAGTGAATCCACTTAGTTGAGGCGTTCTATATCCCGGCAAGTTATAAGACAGATCTGACAGCGTGAGCGAGACGTTGTATCATCACATTAGCTCATAGTGATGGTTATCGGTTAGAGAAACTCCCACATAATTATATTACTTTATTTTATGAGTAATTTGAGTTGTTATTACTGTTTAAATGTTTTATATAAATTGCACATTAACTGTTTTTTATCTTGCATTTGAGTTGAGTATCCACGAGTTGAGTAAAGCTAATGTAAGTGTTCTATTCAGATTCATTTCAAGTTTATGTCGTGTTTACTTTTCCCCTCGCATGCTCGTACATTCAATGTACTGATGGCATTTGGCCTGCATCATTTTATGATGCAGATACATGTAATCAGGATTAACATCCAGCGCCTAGTTGATCCATTTGAGCATTCAGAGTTTGTTGGTGAGCCTCTTTGCTTCCGGAGGATTCCCCTTTTATTGCTTTTCAGTATTTTAGTTCATTAGGATATCGTGGGTCTTGTCCCGACATCCATCTCAGTTATTAGAGGTTTCATAGATAGTTAGTTAGTCCATTTGTCATTATCTTGTTATTGGCTTATGTTGAACTTTAAGTTGCCACTTTGACCAAGTCAAGTGTTATTTAATACATTCTAGGTTATCAATTGAGTAGCTCAGTTTACTTTTAAGTATATTTATCAAAAGTAAAGACTTTCGCTGAGTAGTGAATCAGGTCAAGGGTTCGCTTGGGGGAGTGTTAGCCACGTCCGGAGTGTAGGCTCGGGGCGTGACAATAAAAGTCATAACTTTTCATAAAAGTCACAGCTCTTTATAAAAGTCGCAACTTTTCATGAAAGGAGAAGGCTAGCTTTGAAAATAAATAAATTAAAAGGGAATCCTGATTTGTGGTGGCGCCACGTAGGCGGGCCTAGGGTTCTCTTTATATATATATGATTTTTATATAGTTTTCAAACATAAAAATTTTATTTCAAAAAATCTAAAGATTACATGTCTAAATTCACGGTCAAATTTAAATTATTTGACTCTCGAAATTCAAAACATGCTACATAAATTGAGATACATAGAGTAATAAAAATAAAATAAAGCATTTTTTAATACTGGATTATTTTTAGCAAAGCAAATATTATGGTGTACCAGTTTTTCCTAAAAATGGACAAGAATCAAACTATTTTTAAATTATGTGAAATTGAACAAAAATATCATTAATTAATAATTTAATTTAAATTTTTCATTATCGTCAATGATTTGATTTAAAAACATCCTCGTTAATACTTTGGAAAATGACCAAAATGTTGCTTAATGTATATGGGTTTTGGTATATATATATATATTTATTTATTTATTTTTATTTTGATAACCGATGAATTCGCCTATGACCCGCCTTTGGACCAATCACAGTCTTCTAAATTTAGTGGATAATTGGCCCGCTCATCTACCCTTCTCCACTTAAATGTCGGGCTTGGCTTTGCATGGTGTGGGGCTTGAACCTACGTACTAAGCCACAAATCCTCCACCTTTTGTCACTCGAGTTAGGACTTAGGGGTGGTCCTTAATATATTTTACTAGATTAAAATGATTATTAATATATAAACAAAAATATTCATTTTGTCCTTAGTATATTCTACTTGATTGGAATGGTCCTTATGTATAGCAAAAGATATTTATTTTGGTTCTTTACCCTAAACCTAATAGATTTATGATTAAAAAGGGGGTTTAATTTAACTATGGTTCCTACGTAGCAAACAAAATTCATCATATTATCTTCTATATTAGTCGCTCTGTAGAGTCACTTGCGATACAAGAATTTGGTTCAGCTTTAAAGGTGGTGTTGTGAGGGACAAGGTAGCACTTTTATTTTTGAGAAAAAATGTATGCCCGTAGATCAACGAATCGGAGGGAGCAAACAACCACAATTGATTCAATTGCATTCCATGTTGCAACGAAATCAACCTCGTTCTTTCTGTTGATAAGTTAGTTTGATGAACGGTGTGAGCCTCTTTAGTAGTAGGCAATTACATTTGCATTTACTTTCTACTTCTTATTTTGTCTAATTTACTTTCATTTGAATCAATCATATTTTAAGATTGACTTTGTAAGATTGTCTTCAATTATTAGAGGTGTCTTCTAAGACATTTCAAGCTCAAACTAATAAGATTATCAAACCATCAAATTTATAAAGACATTTTCTTAACTTTTGAGTGTCTTCTAAAATATATCAATCACTACAATATTAATTATTTAGACCTATTTTTATAATTCAAAATATTATGAAATATCATACAAATTAAAAATGATACTCTATTTGACAAACTTAATCAAGTCAAGTCTTAATTCAATTTTTAAATACTTCTAGAATAATATTTGATAGTTTGTGTAACAATTGATTCAATTGAAAAAGTTTTCAAAATTGTAATCAATAAGAATTTATACCTAACACGTGTAGTGTTATGTAACCTATAATGATTTTAGATATGTCTATTTATGTCTTACCAATATTACAAGAAATTTATATTGTCAATTGAAAAGAATAAAAATAATAATCAAACAACATACCTTATCTCATCGTAACTAATCCCAACATACCTGGTCTTCAAACCAAAC
>JAJOOS010004931.1:0-15890 GCA_029582725.1 Solanum chiquidenum
AAATTATTAAAACATATATAATGATTTTATAGAAAAAAATAATATCATATAAAATTAAATGAAAAGGATAATAAATTCAACTTTTACCATGATAAGGTTGAAAAATATTATTTAAGTGGAAGGAGATGGGGCCTACTTATATATTTTATATAGTAAGTATTGGACATTTGTAATGATTTAATTGGAACAATGGTAGTAAATCCTAGACTCTTCTAATATATAGTAATAATAGTAATAACTAGATATAAGTGCTATTTTTTTTTGTCTCACTTTATGTGATATATATAAAATTTAAAGAGTCAATTAAATTTTAATATAATTTTTAAATATTTTAAGCTGTTAATTATTAGAATTTTTACGTAATTTTTAAATAATATATACCCAATATATGTAGCACAAATAGAATTTAAAGAGTCAATATGTTGTTAATTATTGAGATTTACAATATTTTTTACATAGTTTTCAAATTAAATAATACATGTTACTTTTCTTGTCCCATTTTATGTGACACGAATATATTAATTTAGTTGTCAATTATCAAGATTTATAGTATTTTTATGCAATTTTAAATATATAAAAATTTAAAAATAAGACAAACAAAGTAAATGGAGAAAAAAATAGGCAAATATATACATAAGTGTGGAACCACACAGGTGAAGCAGGCAGATCACCACATGTGCTGTTATCCACACTTATATATAAGTAGTAGATTTTTTTGTCTCACTTGATGTAACACAGATAAAATTTAGAGAGTCAATTAAATTTTGATGTGATTTATAAATATTTTAAGTTGTTAATTATTGTAAATTTTACGTAATTTTTAAATAATCTATGTTACCTTCGTTGACGCAATATATGTAGCATAAATAGAATTTGAAGAGTCAATATGTTGTTAATTATTGAGATTTACAATATTTTTTCGTAGTATTCAAATTAAATAATACATGTTACTTTTTTTGTCCCATTTTATGTGACACAGATATATTAATTTTAGTTGTCAATTATCATGATTTATAGTATTTTTTATGCGATTTTAAAATATATTTAAAATTAAAAAAATAAGATAAATAAATTAAAACGAAGAAAAAAATAGGCAAATATATATGTAAGTGTGGAATCACACATGTGAAGGAGGTATGTTGACCTCCATGTGTGGTTATTCACACTTATATATAAGTAGTAGATATACTTCTCATCTTGATTTTCAGACGTCAAATTTAACATCTTAATAATCATATCATTCATGTTCAAAGTTCAGAAAAATTAGGTGTGGAGTCATGATATAAATTAAAATTAATAGGTTTAATATTTATGTTACTAGCTACTATTATTTTCATTTCACTTTGGTTGAATATATAGACTAATTTTTAAATTTGGGTTCAGAATTTTGACATTTTAATCACTTGACATTCCTAATTCATTGTTTAGTGGTTAATTCCTAATGCTTTAACGTTTTTCAACTACTTACTATTTCCTTTTTAATTTATAATTTCACAACAATTATCAAAATATTACAAGTGACTTATAATTTAAATTTGCAATTAATGCTATGCACAATTCATTTGTTTGTATCCCTCTATCTCTTTCTACTCTGATTATATATGAATAGGACAAGTCAATGCGAAAAGTCTAGTTTTCTAGATCTACTTTAATAATTACCAACCACTTTGGATATATGTCTGTGCATGTGATGTGATTAGTGAGGGTAGATAGTTTATTTCTAAGATATTCGAATCTCTACGAGTTGAATAATTCAAATACTTTGGATGTGTGTTTGTGCATGTGACCTGCACTAATGGTTTTTGACATAATAATAGAATAATCCTTTCACCATTCCTTTTCTTTCTTCGTTTGAACGATATTATGATCTCTGGATAGGTAATATCTATCTATTGAGTCAATGTTCATCGATTCTTGACTTGTTAAATGGCTAATAAAATAATGTCACTTGGCTATTATAGTATACTTAACATATACTCTATATTTATCCATGAGTAAAGACATAAAGTAATCATTAAAGTTGTCCCAAATTTTTAAAAAAACACTTTAACTTTGCGGGTGTCCTATTACCTCATTGAACAACTTCAAAATAGTATGTATACCCTATTTTCCATAGTTTCATTGCTCTAAAATCCCAATCTTGATTTGTAGGAGGAAAAAATTACTTAACTAATTTGTTATTCAAAAAAAAAAGAATGAACACAACAACATTAGTTTTTTTTTAAAAAAAACAATGACCATAAAACGAAAAAGAAAAAAAATAAAAAAAATGAAGGAAGACATGGATGCCCCGAGAAATATGTATAAGCTAATGATGTTAGGGAAGATGAGAAAAAAGATTTGAAAAAATAAAAACTATTCCTAATAAAGGTAAGAAAAATAATACATGGATTTTTATGGATTTTTTTCAAAATAAGTCAAATTGGTCCTGTTTCCAGTTGAAATAAAGTGGACCTTTGGTCCTGTTTTAACTAAAATAAAATAAAAAACAATTAGGTAAATAATTAATAAAGAAAATAATTGAAATGTGGCACTTTTCAATTGGTTTTTGACAGAAAAAAGGACCTTCACGCGCGTCATGTGCGTGGTCACAAACATAGTGAGAAAATGAGTCAAAATGGTCCTTTTACAAAGATATTCAATACTTTTGTGGGGTAATAGGACGCCCGCAAAGTTAAGGTGTCTTATTGAAAATTTGGGACAACTTCAGTGGCGACTTTATGTCTTTTCTCTTTATCCATCTATCTATCTGTAGTACTTTGAGCATGACAAAATACGTGCGTCCACTATCAGTTACCAGACCAGGTCTCGTGACTCAGCAGGAACAAAAGTAAAACGTGAACAATAAACGGAAGACAACACAAACAGTTTACGTGGAAACCTCCTTACTCAAGGGAGTAAAACCACGACTTGTCACACATGATTTTCAACTGTTTCCACTAATCTCTTCAAGCAAAAGTGAACCAATTACAACCAAAGTGAGAAAAAGCTATTAATCTCACAACTAAGTAATAACTTTATTACTTAAAGAGCCTAAATAGATACAAAACTGCCCACTAAGCTATCACCCCTAGATAACTTTGAATTTGCTAAGTGGATACCACACCGCCCACTAAATCAATTAGCTCCTAGATGACTTAGACTTTGACTGAGCAGATACAACACTGCTCACTAAATCGGTTAACTCTAACCGACTTAGACCTTTACACAAAAACAAATATTTGAATCCTTTATAAACTAGAAACATATTTACAATATACACACGGAAATATAAGTACTTCTAAGACACACTCTGATGCTTGCAGCTTGATCAGGTCCTTGTTGTCAACCTTCGAGGTCATACCATTGGCCGAGGTTTCTGCAACAGTTGGAGACTGTGCACCAACCAATTGTACTTTTTACAACTTGGCATTTGTCTATGTATTGGCACAAGGATCAGGCCCCTTTACAAGGCCCCATGGGTTTGTCAAATCATCAAAACAACAAATAGCATTTTCCCCTTTTTTGATGATGACAAACTTCAACACAAGTGCCTTCATTCCCCCTGTCGAACTGCAACTACATTTTTCATTCATTCCCCATGTCAACCTGCATTCCCATTCACATTCCCCCTGTCTATCCTAAGCAACCAATATTTACCCCTTTTTGGCATCATAAAAAAAAGATAAACAATAAACTAGCATCAAGAGTACGTTTGTACAGCAAGATCACAACCGAGGGCAACACATGGCATAAAGACTAAAGACATGACATAACCAAAACAAAATAGAAATCAGCTTCATTGCACATTATATAGTATTCAATACATTAAAACTAAACTGATCAACGAGAACCCCGGACACTATCCACACAAAAGAAAGACACAAAATGATGGATATGGAAAGATCTAGGAGGAGGAAGGCTGATGGGAGAGGGACTTTATAACAAGAGTAAGCCTTTCATTAGCAGAATCATGATCCTTGATTAGCTTGTCTTTGAGGGCTGCATTCTTAGCCAGGAGTTCAACATTCTTTATCCGCAACTCATTGACTTCTGCAGTACCAGGTCCCTCTGCTTGCACTTTGGCTAGCTGAGCCTTCAATAAGGCAATCTCTGCCTCCTTGTTACTCACAAGCACAATCAATTCCTCCAATTTGTGCTTCAGTTGATCTTGTTCCATTACAAAATGGGACATTGCTCACCGATCCAGTTTTCCCTCTAATACACTCACACTCTACCAAGGTACTCATATATAAGGACTGATTAACCATGCCAGCAGTACCTGGTCCCACTGGAATGTTCAAGTGTTTGAATATTGTGGTTAGGAAATATCCATAGACCATTCCATGTTTTCCCTTTAGTTCCACGATAGTTTTACGCATATGCTCCAACATTAGGGCTGGGAGGTTCAGTGGTTCAAATTTGCAGAGTGCCTTCATAACAAACAAGTCGGCTGAAAAGGCTATTGTACGTTTCTCAGTTCGAGGTAGAAGTACCTTATTGACAAACTCGAACAACAGTTGATATTCTCCCTTCATAAGCTTCTTCTGAATGTCGGCCCGGTGTGAGTCAGGAAGTTTACCAACCTCTTTAACGAAATGCTTAGTGCAAAGTCATCCTACCACTAATCTGGCCCTCTCTCTAGGTACCTTCAAGATGTTTCCCAATAGTTCCTCATCTAGATGCAAGCGTTTGTTTCCTACCATGGTGTTAAGGCTACCATCTTCAGCAAAATCCACATTGTAGTAGAATTCCCGGACTTCCCCTTCATGTAGGACGGGAGCTTTGATCATGAACAAATGAGCCCATGATTGAGTCTCAATAATATCTGCCAGAGTGTCCATACCTAGCTTCGTGAGAATTTCAGAGTCAAACTTCCTCCCTCCTAGAACCTTCTATACACTCAGATTATCAACAATTGTCTGTTTGTTAACTTCCTTGTCATCCTTAGTTTGTTTGGTACATTGTCCCCGTTTATACTGTTGCTCGAGAACTGAAGAAGTTTCCCTCTTTCTCTTTGACGATTCCTTCTTCGGCTATGGTTGATTTCTTCTTCCTGTTGTTGCATTACCAGTCTTTTGGACTGGAGATGTTCTTTATTTGGATTTGTCTTTGTTCTTGACTTACTTTCGTTTTTCCTTTTTTGTAACAACCAGACTCATTTTCAGAGAGTTCGTTGGACACATCTACCACATTCTCAGTAGGACGCTCAACTGCCATATCTCCAGATCTTCTTTTCCTTCTGTTTGCTGCTATGGTTGCTACACTTGATTTCATAGCATCTCCCATGAGTTTTTGGGAGGTTGCTCTAGTAAAGGGCTTCCTTTTTGGAGTCTCTTTGTGACCTTTTCCTTTCCATTCGTGGTGACATGGACCATTCTTTTTTGTATTTCCCACCTAAGAGGAACATTATTCTCGTCACTGTCACTTGAATTAGTAAACGGATGGAAAATAACCTCAGGTGTTTAGTCGAATACTGATTCTGAATCTCCAAGTATTCCATCCATAAAACTTCCTCTTTCTTCATTTATCACCCCTTCTCTCATCTGTGCTATACTTTCGATGACCAAGCTTTCACTGGCGGCAAGAATATTGGACTTAGAGGACTTACTCTTAGGAAGATCAGCCTCAAACAAATGGTCAGGTAGCATAGATGAGTAGGGACCAAGTTAATGTGAGGGTGTTGGGTTATTAAGATCTATGGGAGACTGGGAGTAAGAGGACTGGCTTCTGTAATGTTGACCGGAGAGATGGTCGATATTTTCGATGGAGAGGGTACATCAGATGATGTGTAGAAAGCCACTGGATCTATTTCATTTAGGGAGTCCAGCATTTTTTTGGAAAAAGAAGGTGATTGAGATATTTTAGAGAGAGAAGAAATTAGGGTTTTTGCAAAGAGCTTTGAGAAGAGAGAGTTTGAAAAGTGAAGAGATGGAATGGAGGGAAGATGTATAAAAAGAAACGAAAGGACATGTCAGGTCCCTAAGTAGATGTGTCACTTGAACTTAAAGCGATGGGACAACGGTCAGAATGATAGATGTATGACACATGGCGATCACGACGGTTCTCATTGAGCAGTTTAATGTAGAGAATGCCAACCTTTTGTTAGGACTAGGTCCCTATCTGTAATTTACGAAGTGTGATCCCTGAATAGTTCTGACCATTCTTTACTCCTGCTATATCCCATGAGTGTATACCTGTAACAGGTACAAGGTTGATCTTTACTAAAACCAAACATTAAACATGATGAGGATATCTGCCTTTCTAATCATAGCCAAGGGAGATTGACTGATTTTGGAAAGACTTTGGCTAGTTCATGATCGTCATTCCCAACTTCAACCTATTACTCTAAAATTGATCCTTGCTAAGAGTTTCCGTGAAGATGTCTGCAATTTGATCTTCAGTTCTATAGTAGTGCGTGCTGATGTTCCCCTTTTCGACATTGTCTTTCAAGAAATGGTGCCTGACATATATATGCTTTGTCCTCTGGTGCTGAACTAGATTCTTTCTCATGTTGGCTGCACTGGTATTGTCACACATGAGAGGGATGATATGAATTTATACTCCAAAGTGTTCAAATTGCTGCTTTATCCACAATAGTTGTGAACAATACGATGCGACAACTACTTGTTTTTCTTCAGTTATGGAGAAGGCCACTGAATTCTGTTTCTTGGTTCCCCAGGATATGAGTGAGAAACCTAGGAAGTGTGCCATTCCTAAAGTGATTTTCCTGTCCACCTGATAACCTGCAAAGTCTGCGTCTGCATACCCTACCAGTTCAAACGAGTCTCCTGCTGGATAAAAGAGGACCAGGTCCCCTGTTTTCTTCAGGTACCTCAGAATTTTTTTGGCAGCCTTCAAATGTGATTCTCGAGGATGCGCTTGGAATCTTGCACACATGCATTCACTGAAAACTATATCGGGTTTGCTTGCTGATAGATACAATAATTATCCAATAATTCCTCTGTACATGGTCTGATTCACCAAGGCATCAGACTCATCTGCTCCCAACTTTAAGTTTGTACCTATGGGAGTATCAATAGGCTTGGAATCCACCATGTGAAATTTCTTCAACAACTCATTTATGTACTTTTCTTGGCAGATTGATGTACCATTTGAGGTTTGTTTAATTTGCAGCCCTAAGAAAAAGTTCAGCTCACCCATCATGCTCATCTCAAATTCATTTCCCATTAGAGTGGCAAATTCTTCACTAAGTTCTTCAGAAGTTGCGCCAAAGATAATATTATCCACGTACACTTAGATGATGAGAAACTCCTTTCCCATTTTCTTCAAAAACAAAGTGTTGTCTATCTTTCCCCTGTTGAAACCATTCATTAGAAGAAAACTGGACAGCCGTTTATACCATGCTCTAGGAGCCTGTTCAGTCCGTACAGAGCCTTGTCAAGTGAGCTTGTTTCAGTCCATACAGAACCTTGTCAAGTTTGAACACATGATTTTGGGGAATCAACTGTTTTACTAGAAAAAATAAAATAAAAATGACTTATTTTGAAAAATCGGCTAAACTTATGATTTGAAGAGAAATCGATTTTCCAAAAAGGAACAGAGTTGCCACTTAATTTTTTTAAGTAAAAATCAAGAAAAAAAACTTAACATTTTCAAAAGACTTAAACAGATAAAATTAATTAAAAATAAAAGGGTTCGAGTTCAAATGTACATTTTGAGAAGGTGTTAGGCCATCGAAATAACCGCTAACTTGCGGTTGACCAGCGATTTGACTAAAATGACTTTGACTAATTTTGAGAAAATATTAACTAAGTAAGAAAATTCATTTTCTTATTATTATTTTATATTTATTTATTTATTTTATTTTTATTTTTTGGGGTAAAATAAACTCAAGGGGGATATTCTAAGGGGAAAGAAATCAAGTGTTGACAAGACTAATAATGAAAATAAAGGTAAGGAAAGAAATCAAGTGTTGACAAGACTAATAATGAAAATAAAGGTAAGTAATAAATATATATATTTTGAACATAAAAAGAGAAATGACTATCTTTTGAGAATTAATTGAGTTAAAACCAATTCACATAAAGAGGGTGTTGTGACTGAGCTTGGCCCAATTTTCCCAAAATCCTGCAGTGCCAAATTTCTGGGCTTTGGCCCATTTCAATCTAAATGCTACTGATTGTTTTTCCTTGGGTTTTGGCCCATTTCAATCCAAATGTTGCTGATTACATTTCACATTTATACCATGTATACAACTGTATACGTCACGTATACCACCTCATTTAGGCCTCATTTGGGTCTGAAAATTCAATTTTTTCAGCCCCTATTAAATGCCTTCAACCTGTACGCTAGTTTCAAAGGCTGACCGACTCGAGAAAAAAAAGATTTGGGGCCTTTATTGCCCATCCGAAATGCAAAGGGAGAGGGAAAGATAAGAGTCCAAGCGGACTTGAATGGTATCACATGCAACAAAAATGATGGCAATGATTAGCATACGAAGTAATAAAACAAATGAGATATAACTTAAACAAGACGGAATTCAATTAAAATGAAAGCCACTTAAAAAATTCAAATTAGACCGAAACATACGACTCTAAAGAAGACCAAATGAACCAAATTAACAATGACAAAGTTAATAAACAAACTGTGACACTAAACAGTAGCACATATATATGCATATGTATTACACTTATGAACATATTATGTTCCAGGGAATACATAACCATTAACCAACAATAAACTAAAAATATTAAGAGGAAACATGCTGCATAATTAGCAAATAAAACATCACATGCTTTAGTCTAACCAATTCTATTTAATGAAATCTAATGATGTTATACATGGATAAATACAAAAGTGCAAAGAAAAGGATGTTGTTAAGCAAAGACACCACATAGGTAATTGAAATAAATGGCAAACCAACAATCAGGATAGATATCTTCAAATTTAGACAAAAATAGGATAGCCACTGTGATTTTAACTAACAAACACATGCTGAAAAATTAATTATTAAACCTCAAAAAATCGAACAATTAGCAGGTGCTTATATAATCCGAACCAAGGCTGCGATTTTAACTCTAAGGACAATAATAGACATTCAAGAAATAGATAAAACTAAAAGATTAGAGCAAGCATGCGACTATACCATATATGTTGACCAAATAAGTTGATTTGAGAACTCATGCTTACATGAATACCAACATTAAACAATAATAAGCTAAACACAACACACCTGATACTTAAAAGGCACAAACAGAGCAACACAGACCCAAAGACATCAAGCATTAGAGTTAAAAGAAGGATTAACGAACAAAATTCAAAGATATGCCCAGAAACATCAATATTAGGTGCAAATCGACAAAAACTGACTTGCCAAATCATGAAATCACATAAGAACGAACATATCACGTTGAGACATTTAACAAACCAGATGTTGACACCCAATTTTGACCGACCTCTAATCCTTTTTGGGAATGCTATTCGATTGAATACATATTTTTAAAACATATTTCGAGTTTAAAAATTTAATCAATTTTGTCTAAAAGTTATAGATTTTAGTATGTGTGATTTTAAAAATTATTGTAATTATTATCAAATTATCTTAATAAATTATATTGTCGATAGTTAAGCTTGAAATAATTACTTTTATTTAAATATTTTAAAAGTATTAGATGTGTTTAATTATGTGAAAATATTTTAATATGTAGTAGTATTTTATTAACCGGATAGCATCTCCTTATTCTTCCCCTAAATTATTTAAATAATAGTCTATTCCATTCTAATTTATTTCAATTCTAGCCATTCCAATTCAAAATTGCATTTTCAACTTTAGCCATTGTGATTTCAATTTTAGCCTTCTTATTACAGAATTCAGGTTCCAAGTCTTTTAATATCGACCATCCATCTTTAGTTAAAATCTAAGACCGAATCCTGATCGTCTATATCTAAATCAATGGTAGAGATCGAATCCTCTTATTTCCTATTTTAAAACTTAAGACCCCAAGCCCTAAAATGATATTCATTTCTCTTCCTCAACTCTCTCCAAATCGCCGCCTACCTCTCTATCTCCTCTCCTCTTTCTCAGCGAAATCGTCACCACCAAGAGGCGAGGCGCTGCCGTAGTTTCTCCTTCCACCTCTTCTCTCCTCCCTTTTCTCTTTCTCTTCTCCGTCCAACAGCGAGCATCGACGAGGTGAACGCCGGCAACCACGACAAACTACCATGGAAATCAGTCGTTGGCTCTCTCTCGCCCCTCTTTTCTTCTTCTCCTTGTTTCTCTGAGTAGACCACCAGCGAGCAAGCGCAAAAACCAGCCAAGCGAGATCGATACAGTAGCAACAACAAGCTCCATCGATGAGACCCAGGCGAGGCCACCAACGAGTAACAGCAATGCCACTAGTCACCAGTTTCTCCGGCGGAAACAACAAAAATAACAACAATGGCAAACTTCAGCCAACAACTGGTTCCTCCACCCTCCTCTTCTTTTTTTCGGTAGAGAAAACACCTTGGACATCGTTTACTCTGACTAAAATCAACCAAAACTTCATGATTTTGGGTTGTTGAAGACGGTTCTCAACAAATCCATTCGGGTTAGTTCTCTTATTTGACTCATTTTATTTTCTTAGTGTTATTATGAAATATGTGATCTATAATGTTATGAGTTTAGTATTTTCGTCTTAAAAAATGCTATTGTCTATCTGTCTGTTAGTGACTGTCTGATCATTGAAACTATGTGCCCTGAAGCTTGTTGAAATATTCGTATTATATTTTGATGTGATTCAAATTTCTGCAAAATTTTGGTTCCACCATAAGTTTAGAAATTGATTTGTTGCCGTTGTATCTTGGTTGTATCTTGGTAAGCTTGATTTGTGAGGGACTGATTTGCTCAATTAGTATTAATGCAATTCCTAATTTAGTAATAATTTTCTCCGATTTTGTCTTGATTTTATATAATCATTGATTGATGTCATTGATCTAATGGATTGCCTGATAATTGATATTCTCTCTCTGCTTTGAATCTGTTACGTGGTTACTATCTTTGCTAAATTTGCTAAAGATCCATTTGTGAAAGTGGGTATCTTAGTACTTAATTTAGACTGTGTATATTTCCTTCCTCAAATATTCCTTTTGCATGCTATTGATTGATTTCCTTTACCTTAATTAAAAATGGGCAGATTTCTTCCTTTTTTATTGGGTAAAAATAAATTAAAAATAAATTTGATTAAGCTCCTCTTTTGAACAAGGAATATAATATTTAATTGATTCCTTAAAATATACCCATTCCTTTAAATCGTGTCCCTCTTTCACTATATAAATTGGCTCTTTCTCTCATTCTTGATACAGACTCATACTGCATATACTTACACAGACCCTACTCACACTTGAATACTTTGAAAATTATTGCTCTCTACTTTAAGAAAATAATTCTGGTGAATTCCAAGGAGTATCTATCCACTTTGTTTTGCTATGTACGGGTCTATTTGAATTAAGTTCGTCTCCATTATTGATAACTATACTCTGCATAATTGGTTAGCTCCCCTTCATTAGTTTAAATTTTGTGTTGCATCATCTATCATGAATATTGTATGCTTGTTGTATGTTCGAAAACGAACAAAAGGAAGCATTCAGGTCTGTTTCTTATCCCATTTGCTCTATATGTGATTTTATGCTACCTTTGATTAGCCAGAATGCGTGTATGTTTGTTTTCACGTATATGTTGAAATAAGTAATATTATGCGAGTATTATTGTTTTGGTGTATTGTATATACTCATATCTTCTTCAGCAGGTTTGAACATTTTTTCCAAGTTAAAGAGTCGCCTGGTTAAGAGATTTGGATGGAGTTTTATATTTTATTTTAAGTTAATTTTGTTGTTGTTGGGTTTGTTCCTATTTGGTTTTGTAATAATCTTGTAATAACTCTCTAACTCTCTAGTACATATATATGAAATATTTGGGGAATCATCTAAGGGTGAGGGGACTTACATACTAATTGTTATTTTATCGCCAAACTTACTTGTTGATAAAAAGCATGCCTATAGGTAGGGGTGTTCATGGTTCGGTTTGGATCGGTTATTGGTTAAAACCGAATCCAAACCACAATTAATCGGTTTTTAAATTTCTAAAACCAAACCAAATCAAATCAAAAAAGAAACCGTCGGTTTGGTTCGGTTTGGTACAATTTTTTTGGTTATTTCGATTTGAAAGTATATAGTTTTTTTAGGGCATATGCATCTCGATAGACACAAATTCATAGTAGATAAACAATCAGAAAAGTTGTTGTAAATTTTATTAAGCAATACTAGTCATAGAACAATTGAAATAGGACTAAAAAAACTCATTACCATGTTAGAAGACTTATATCTAAAAAGAGAAAGCAGTGCATATATGTAGTGGAAAATCAATATTAGCAGAGTTATCTTGGATAAATATATAACATATTGAATCTTGCATGTTGTGACAACTGAGAATTTTTCCTAATAAACCAAAAAAAAATAATCAGTGCTCCAAATGTAAAAATCAGTTAAATAATATTTTTTTGGTTGCGTTAGAATTAAGATTTTAATACTTGGGCTGAAATTTAAGTGTCTTAAGAAAATAATAAACTCAAAGAGTTAAGTTAATTAAAATTTAATAAAATATTTATACTTTATTTATGAATAATATATAAATAATTATAAAATTTATATATATAATTTAACGGTTCGGTTTGGTTATTTTTGCAGATATTCTTTTGTAAAACCAAAACCAAACCAAATATTATCGATTTTCAAAATTCAAAAACCAAACCTAAACAAATCCAACCAAATATCGGTTTTTTTAATCGGTTTGATTCAAATTGTGGTTCGGTTTGGTTATTTAACCATAACAATAAAAAACCCTACCTATAGGAGTGTGATTTAATCGCTTATTCATTCCTCACTCTAAAATCTAATTTGAATTAAAATAAAAAATTAGTTTGTTGATATTTTATTACTTTTAAGTGTCATTTAAATTGTGAACTTGTTCTATGTCGGCCACTTATTATAAATGTTAACTAATTACATACTAAAAGAGTTAATAAGCCAGTTGTAATACGCCTCTTAGCATGTAATAATAATTAAAGTGTGTGACCTTTACATGTTGATCTATGTTGCCAGGTTTGGTGAATCACAATTCTCTTGTATAAAAATTGTAAAATAAATAACTGCTTTACTCAATAATATGTCGCACATTGGATATAACTTAAAAACCATGCCTATAGGATTGGATTAAATATCTGCATGTCAATAAAATGCCTGTACATGTTCATAAATTTAGTTTGTCATTAGAAATCATGCTCATAGGACTTAACTAATAAAATCAATGCTAATTAATCAGTTTAAATAATTTCAGTATGTTTTAATAACTTAATCTTGCTAATTCATCAAGTTCTAATTAACTTTAAGTTGCTAATAAAAGTGTAGCATTTTAATCAACTGGTTTAATTTTTGTCAACATGTTTAACGACCTAGATATCATGTCTATAGGCTTCTAATAATTTTTCAGCATGTTCAATAACTAAGTAGTTTCCAACATGTTTAAAATGAAATCTGCCCGAAGTATTTTTCTGCATTGTAACTAATTGTTTTGCCACCTATTTTAAAAAGTAATAACTAATTCCCTGCATGTTTTAAATCTGCCCTATTGAGATGATTTAGCAATTAAATCTGCCACAATTTTAATTATTTCTTCTCATATGTTTCCTATTTAAACTAATCAGTCCTAATTAACCTGACCAATGAGAGTTAAAATCTGCTCGCTGTGATAATTTTCTGCCCTCACTAATTGTTATTTTAATACTTGTTAATGGGTTTGTTTATGTGCACACACTTAAGCATGAGACCTTTTCACAATTATGTGTATTTGAAAGCATGTTTAATAAAATTGAGAGGCTAATATGAGCTTTATGTGCTAAGTGTCCGTTCAATTTGTTTGACTTGGTGTCTAGGTTGGCCTAATTAGGAACTTTTAGTTTTTATTTCAGTCTAAAACCTTCCTATTAGTCGTCCAATGCCTCTTGGACATTAAGCGGGGACGATAGGCACCTTTTAGGGATGCTATGCATGCGGTGGTGGGGTAGGGTAGTTTAGGCCCTACGGAGATGATGACATTGCCTCGAGCCATAAATGACAAACATTTGTTTGTCTGTCCCTATACAGAAGCCGAGCGCTGATCCGTAAAGTATGTTGGTTTCCATGGTTTCCCCTCCCTTTTTCCTTTTTATTTGTTATAATAATATTTATTTGGGGTAGTTTAATAAAAAAAAATTAAAAATTGTTTTGCCTATTTATTTGTGTCATTTATGTCTCCTTGCTCCTCTCGTTATTAATTGTTTAATGTTTATTTATTGTTTATTATATCACCTAGTTTTGCATGCTTAATTAATTAAATAAATTATTGAAGTAACCTTAATTGTTAAATGTTATTTATCACATAGCTATCATGTTAACTAACTAAATAATAAGATGAAGTGACCATACTTGCTACTTGTAACCCCCATATATATTTCATGAGATACAGCTGAAACCCACATTTGTGGACCTTGAGGGATGCCTAACACCTTTCCCTCAAGATAATTTGAACCCTTATCTGGTTCGTTGACCTTAGTTAGATTTAGCTAGGTTAGATAGGTGCCCTAACGCGCCTTAATTCGTTAGGTGGCGACTATTCAATCCAACCCAAAACCCAAAAAAATTCTTAGGTCGTGCACATCAAAACCCATTTTTGAGAAAAAATAGGGCGCAACACCAACGATAACTAATGACAAACAACCATGTAACAAAGTTTTTCCGGCATCGAAAAATATTACATCGACATAGAAGCAGAGGTAGGGAGAATGCTGCAAGGGAAAACAATGTTACCTTCTTAGGTGTAACACCCCGTATCCGAAAATAGAGATTTTTGATTTCTAGTGTTACAGGTGGCACTCACGGACACCATCCACGAACCGTAAATGGACTCACGATCCGTCCTGCAGGTCCGTGGTTCGTGACAGAAAACTTCCCCAGAACTCAGTCAGAAAATTTGGCCAAGTGTTGACCCACGAACGAACTTACGGTCCGTAGGTTAGGTCACAGACCGTAGTTAGTGTCCGTGGATCGATGCCCCTAAAGCCCAGCTTCAGTCCCGATGGACGGTTGACCAGCACGGACCGTCAATCGATCCACGGTCCGTAGGTCTGACCGTAGGTAAGGGTCAACATCCAGTTAGCTAAAAATTATTGATGGGTCAACATCAGATGGTTATAACTTTTAGCACAAATGAATTATGTTTGCCACGATCTATGGTATGATAGATAATTGAATTATCTTTCCAACGCCACCGAGTTTGCTAAATTCCGACCTCCGAGTAAAAAGTTATGCTCATTTTAGTGAAGCCCTATCGGGCAGACTCGATCGACGGACCCAATCGACGGACCGTCGATTGATTGACGGCCTGTCAGTCCAATCCGTAGGTCACTCTGACAGCAGTTAATTTAGGGGTCTTTTGGTCTTTTCCTATTTCGTTTAACCCCTAAGATACGTCGTTTAGACCCTAAATAATGAGATTTTAATCAGTTTAAACCTAGGAACATAACTAGAACTTACCTAAGTTAAATCATTAATCAAACTTAGAAAAATTAGAACGCTAAGAGAAAAAAGAGGTCAAGAACCCTAGTTCAAGAACGCAACAAGTTTCCTTCAGTTCCAGCCCCAAAATCAAAGGATTTTTCCGTGGAATTCATCACCAGGTATGTGGGATTTCACTAGTGGGTTCCTTTCACCCATTAGGTCCCTAGAATTCAGTCAGTTTCTTGATTCCCTTATTATGAATAGACCTAGGGTTTCTAGAATTACAACAGATCATCATGAATTAGTTATTAACATGTTCCAAATCAAATTATCATGTTATTGCTCAGTTTATTGCATGAATTTCAGAACCCTAGCTA